>JAODAL010023741.1:0-62028 GCA_025379985.1 Phyllomedusa bahiana
GGCTTTTGGAACGCAGATTTTGGTGGCCCCATGTCGCATTTGCAAAGCCCTCAAAGTACCAGAACAGGTGCAACCTTCCAGTAGTCGCCCCATTTTGGATTCAACACCCCTCAGGGATCTTATCTAGGGGTGTACTGTGCATTTTGGGCGCACAGGTGTTCTATAGTTTTTTTTAGCATTGGCCCATGAAAATGGGGGGACGACGACGCAGTTCCGCCATTGTTTTTTGGGCTTCAATTTTACAGTGTTCACTGTGCAGTGTAAATGATGTGATAACTTTACTATGGGGGTCGGTACAATTGCAGTGATATAAATTTTATATAGTTTTTTTTGTGTTTTATTACTTTTACACAATAGAAATGGGTCTATAAAAATTGCTCTTTTTTGTTGTCCTATTCTGACAGCCATAACTTTTTCATTTTTCTGTATACGGACCTGATTATGGGCTTGTTTTTTGCGGGATCAGTTGACGTTTTTATTAGTACCATTATGGGGTGCATATGACTCTTTGATCGCTTTTTATTATGGTTTTTGTGAGGCGTTTTGAACAAAATACAGTATTCCTGGTCGTGGTGTTTTTTACAGCAGTCACCGTGCATTATAAATGACATGCTAGTTTTACTCAGCAGGTCGATGCGATACCCAATTTGTGTATTTTTTATTTTTTTTTATGGTTTACTGTTTTTACACAATAAAAACACTTTTATTCAAAAAGGAAAACAGGTTTTTGCATCGCCGCAGTCTGAGAGCCATAACTTTTTTTTTTTCTTTTTTCTGATGTAACCTAGCGTGTAGGGGCTTTTTTTTTTCGACTAGTTAGTTCTGACAGTTTTTTATTTGATATCATTTTTGGGGAGAAGACCCATTTTGATCTTTTTATAATCTGTTTTTTTGAAGGTTGTTGAAGAAATATAGCTGCGCGATCCTCATGAAGTTTTTGATTTTTAAACGCATTTCACCGTTCAGTACCATACAATTTTAGTTTTACACTCGGGGGTCGTCGTTTAGGGCGAAACCCGTTTTTTTAAATTTTTTTTTAATTTGAAGCATTTTTTTTTTTTAAAAAGTTTTGTTTTAAACAATATTTATGCATCGCTGTCTTCTGAAGGCCACAACTTTTTTAATTTTCTGTATACAGAGCTGTGTAAGGATGTTTCTTTTGCGGGATGAACTGACGTTTTAATTGGTACAACTTTGGCGTTTATATGAGATTTTGATCGCTTTTTATTCCATTTTATGTGCTGCGGCATGAACAAAAATCGCAATTCTGTGACTTTTTTTGTGTGTTTGTTACGGCGTTCACCGTACGGGTTAATTAACGTGACAGATTTATAGGGTGGGTCGTTATGCACACGGCGATATCAAATATGGGTACATTATTTAATTTTAATCTTTTTTGGGGCAATTGACGTTCGTAGGGAAAGGGGCATGTACGGTCTTATTTTTTGTGTGTACTTTTTTACTTTTTAACATTTTTTTTCCCACTTTTCCCCAGTGGGGATCTGTATCAGCAATCGTCAAGATTGCTGTTACCATGGTAGACCTGTACACAGTGTTACTGCTGTGTACAGGTCGCCATGGTAACTGCCAATCACCATACCCACAATGCATTGTGGGTATGGTGATGTCACCAGACTACCCGGATGCATTCAGACAGCATCCGTGGAGTCTGAGAAGCGGAACGGTAGCGGCGCAGAGCGCCGTTACTGCGCTGATTGTAGGAAGAGGGAAATCACTCCTCCTGCCTGCGGCTTTATTATCGCGACCATGACAGGTTACGATAATAAAGCGTTAATCACCCACGGCCGGTTCTCACTCCGGCCAGGGGGTGGCATGAAGCTAGCGGTAATTTACCGCTGGTTCCATGTCGCAATCGTGCGCGGCTTGTCCGCACGATCGCCAGGACATATGCATACGTCCAATGTCAGGAAGGGGTTAAAAATGTATCCAAAATGGTACCAATAAAAACTAAAGTTCAACCCACCAAAAAATGCCCCCTTACTCTGCTCCATAGGTGAAAAAGCAAAAAAGTTTTTTGGGAAAGAAAAAAGGGGTGTTTGCACAAAAAGAACTAGGGAATGCTTTTTGTTTTGTTTTTTTAAAGTCCTAAAACATAATGAAAACTCAACATTTTTTAGTATCTTACTAAACCTCAGAATACAGATAAAAACCAAATTTTGTAAAAAAAGTGAACACGTAAACACCCCCCCCCCCCCAAACCCATGACCCAGTACTTTTTTCTTTTTCCCAAATCCCATATAAAAAAAAAAAAAAAAATCTTTTCCCAAAGTATTTTTTTGGGTAGGGTCAAGGGGCCCGCCACTAAAAGGGACATCTTTTTTCTAAAAACAAAAAAAAAACCCCTCCAGGTCAATTTTTAGAGGGGGGGGAAAAAAAACTTGGAAAATGTGGAGGAGAAAATGAAGAACCATATTATTTGGACTGGCAGCAAGGAGTTAAAACCACCTGTCAAATTTTATGAAAGTCCCCTTCATGTCCCTATTTAAAAGGAATGTGTCATCCAAAAATGACTTATTGTTTAACTTGCGTTTTTATTTAAAAATGTTTTTTTTAATGAATCTTTGGTTTTTTTTTAAAATTTTCTTAATCGTTTAAATATTTTTTTTAAATTCTTAAGTCCTGCAGTTTTCATTTTGGGCCCACCAGCCTAAAATCTGCCCATTTCCTTTTTCTGTAAAAGATTTCAGCATCTCCCCATTACCACAAGGGGGGTTTCAAACTGAAAGGAGACCCCAGTGTTATAGAAAAAACCGGGAACCACCACCCAACCATAGGTCACATAGAAATTGCCGGGAAAACCCTCTAGCATCAAGGGGGACTGAGTCGGGCCCAAGAAGCTGTCTCCACAATCATATATATCACTGAACTAAGAAATCTGCAACCCAGAAAAAAAGAAAACAAAGAAGAAAAGAAAATAGGGGCTTGTTTTAAAAATAAGTAAAGAAAAAAAAAAAAATGGGGACAATTCAAGCAGGGAAAACTCCACAAGCCCTCTGAAGGTGCCTGGGGAATCTAGACCAAACCATTACAGCATATTTTTTTAAATTTTTTGGAAAGTTGTGGGGGTTGGGGCTTACATAAGTAAAACCCAAATTTTTTCCCAGAAACAACTTCAGAGGGCTTGAGGGGATTGATATGGGGGGAATTAAAGGGCCCAAATTAACCCCTTTAAAAGGGTTTTTTACCATGAGGAAAAAACCCCCTCACTGGCCACCCATAAAGCTCTTTCATTCATGGGGCGGGGGTTTTACCCCCTTGAAAAAACCCCTTTTAAAAATTGTCAGTTCCTCAAACCAATTTCCCCAAAGGGATTTTTGCAGTGGGGCAAAGCAACATCCCAGGGAAAAGCCCACTCGGCCATTAGGAAATTACCATTCTTGAAAGGGAATTGAAACTTTCATTTTTTCCAAAAAACACAAGTTTCGAAAAACAAAAAATTTAAATACGATAACTGAATGAGGCTTATTTTCTCCAATTTTTTTAAAGGGACAACTTGTTTTTTAAATTCCCAATTTACAATCTACTGTCCCCAAAACCCCGTACAAAAAAAACAAAAAAAAACCCTTTTGTGGAACCCCTTGAAAAAAGATTAACATTTTTAGGCTTTGTTTTCATTGAGTTCCCTGCACGGTATAAATGATGATACCTGAACCAAACCAGTTTATCTTGGTCTCATCAGACCACAAGACATTGTTCCATTTGTCCATATCCTTAGTCTACTTTTCTTCAGCTAATTGTTTGTTTGCGGGGCTTTTTTAAATCATCATTTTTAGAAAGGTTTCCTTCGGGACAACACCAAAGCAGCCCAAATTTTTGAAGCAGGGCCGGAAAAATTGGTCTGACACTGTCCGCCCCCTCTTCCCTCCCCCCACACCTATAACCTCAGCAGCAATGCTGGTAGTACTCCACATCCTAGTCAGAGATTCTTTTCAAAAATAGACGCATACATTTAAACCCCAACTTTTTTGGGTTTTAAACCCAAAGGGAAAGGCTTTTCCAAGGGGACCCCCGGGTTTTGTTAAACCATTGTATGGCCCTTGGCCACCATGCTACAGCTCGGGTTTCGGGCTTTTGGGAAAACTTTCCTGGGCCCCTTTTTAAATTTTAAAACAACAATTATTTTTTAAAGCGCCTAGACATTTCCCCTTTTGCCATGAGATTCCATGTGTCATGATCATTTTAGAACGTGTTTCAAAGTGATAACCCCAAAATTTTTAATACACCTTTTTCCCCAAATTCACCCCTTTGTTTCCTTAAATATTCACAAATACACAGTGGGGGGAAAAATGGTGAAGGGGGCACAATTTGTCCATTTTCACTTGGATTGAAACCACCTTGTTCCCCAGCGGTTTAGAATTGATGTCGGGGGTGTTTTTGAAATTTTTTTGGGGGGGCAAAACCAAATTGCCACTTATACAAGCTTTTACACTGACTACTTTAAATTGTATCAAATTTTTAAATAAAATTCTTGTCTAACCCATGAAAAGGTTTAAAAACAATATTCACAAAAAATTTTGAGGGGTTTTAACCCGGGTTTTGTGAGATACGAAAGGTTTTAAAACCAAAAAATTTTTGGGATCAAAGGTTTTCAAATTTAACAACATCAGGACCTTTGGCCTCCCCTCTATTTGGCTTCTTTTTCCTTTTAAGCCCACTATCTCTATGCCAGTTGTCCAAACCCCGCCCGGCTTTTTCCCACTGATGTAAAATAGACCATCAACTAGACAAGTTTTTTTAAATTGTCTGGGTTTCCCATTTCTGATAAAATGGACAGGGGTCAGAATGACACCCCGGGTCTGCAGATGTGCACCCCTATACTTTATTCGTTTCAAAGACCTTGTTCGATAAAAAGGAAATTTTGTTTTGTAAAAAAAGGGCTGACTATTGGTTTTTTGGGGTTTTTTTTTGGGCAAAACCCCATAAATTTAATCCACCGCCCCACACTAAGGGCTTGTTCCCCGGGGTTTTTTTAAGTTCCGTTTTCCCACCCTTTTTTTAGATCCTTTCATGGGACCAAAACGGGACAGCCCCCAAAACGGATCTAAACAATTAGCAGGGGAGATTATAAAGGGCGGGCTATAAGGAACACGCAGCGGCGTTCACATAAGAAAACCCGCTGCGTTTTTCCTAGCGAAACTCGGCCCGTTTTTGAGAAAATTTGCTTGTCTTTTCTTTCAAATCTGACCCGAAGGCAGGAGGGGCACACGAGGGGGCCGATCCCCTCATTAAAACCCCTTTTTTTTTTTTCCTCTTTTCCCGCAGTGATAATCTCACTGCTAATTGTTAGATGCTTCGGGGCCCCCATCCTGTCGGTTCCATAGGGGTTTTAAAAAAGGGTTTTTTAACACGGTCTTAAAAGGGGCGGTGAACAAGCCCAAAGGGGTTAGTTTACTGCATATTTGCGGGGCTTATTTTGGCACATAAATTGCAATGAAATTTTTCCTTAAGTACGCCTCGCAAAATAGGGTAAAACTAAATTGAAATGTTTAATTTTCCCCACCCACACTAAGCATCGGGGGAAAAAATGACCTTAACAAAGGGGAAAATAGAAGAATCGCTGGCCTGCTGGTTATACAGCCCGAACAGAAACTCCCGGGGTTTTACGCCACTTTTAAAAAAAATTTTAAAGTCACCCCCCGCACCCCCTTGTACGGGTTTTGTTAGCAAGCACCTAAAAAAAACTGAATCCTTCATTTAAATGGGAATCAACGGGGTTTTTTTTCCCCCCCACCTTTTGGGTTTTTCAAGAAAAATGGTATTTTATGGACTGATTCCATTTTGTTTTCTTTTTCACGGGCCTAATGGGCCCGAAATGAAATAAAAAAATTCCAATAGGAGGTGTAGTTTTCCCTTAATTGAACTGTTCCTACCTGCCCCTGTTTTTTATTCCCAATACACCATCTTTTTTTTTTTTGGGCCCCCCCCCTTAAAAATATTTTTGACTTGGGATTTTTAAAAAACCTGCCTTTTGGGCATCATTTTTCTACCTACACTTGATGATTTTTTTGATGCAAAAAAAAGGCATGGGTTGGTGTTTATGCACTCTGCACATTTTGAAACTTTTGGGTTGTTTTCCCCTTCCCCATGTTTGGGGAAAAACCTTTTTGGGTCCCAAACTTCATGTGAAACGGTTGTCCATAAAAGGTACTTTTCACATACACATACTAAAATTAAAATACACAAAAAACCCGTTCTGTTAGGCCCCGTTCACACGGAAAAATTCACCCCGGGTTTTGCAGCCGGTTTGCGTTTTGAAATTTCCCGGGCTTGAAAAAGGGGCGGGAGGCGGGGGGCGGGGCCCCCGGGCCCCCCATAGATTTCCTTTAATCCACGGCACTTTTTAAAATTGCCCCTTTGGAAAATTAATTTTTGTTTTAATGTTTCCACCAAATTCCCTTTTCCCCCCCCCGCGGATTCCCACGGGGAGGAGCGACGGAATCCACGTTCCTTAGGGAGAACAGGGGGAATTTCCCGAAATTACTCCAAAGGGAAAGGGCCCGCCGGATTTGAAACGCGAAAAATCCGGCGCAAAATTAAATCCCCAAAATCCGCTGCGGAAATGGCCGGGTTTAAAAAGGGCCCCTTTACGTCCTTGTTTTAAAAAAAGGAATATATGCCCATATTTTAAACATTTAAAATTTTTTGTGTTTTTTTTTTTTGTTTGATAAAGATTAAGGAAAAAAAGTAATGTATTCTGACTTACTTTCCCAAGGGAAAAAGGGGTTTTGGGGAAAACCAGGATGTTTTGTTTAAAGTTGACCTGAATAAAACTAATCTGCATTTAACAAAGAAAGGAAAAAAAAAAAATCCATATAAAGAGAAATATGCGGCTGGCATTTTTCTGACCGAATATGTTGTACAAATGTGTAAAAAATCCATGTGAACATACTCCTATTCAAATTTCACTTGAACCCACAAAGATGAAAAATTTGGCTTGTATAAAAGTGTGTAAAAGGGAGACCCATTTTTATTTTTAAAATTTAGGAATTAAAAAAGTGATGGCCCAATAAAAAGGGGATCTGTTTACACAATACTAAGCCCAACCTTTTTCCCTTTCAAGGTCAACAGGGGTTTCGGGGGCGAAAATCTAATCCACTGCTGGGGGATTTTTTTCCCCCCAATGCGACTAGAAAACCCCCTAAAGTTTTTAACACGGGGTTTTTGGTCTTTTTAGGGGTACTAATTTTTTTTCTCTTTGGTTTTTTCAGGCATTTTTGCGGGTTTTGGGAAACCGCTAAAAGAGCCCCCAAATACCGGGACCCCCCCAACCCCCAGCCCCCAAAAAGCCCAACATTTCATGTTTTCAGGTTTCTATTTCACGGTTTAAAATTTTTTAATGGCGAGGGGAAAAATTCTGGGGGAAAAATTCCTCAAAAAAACCCCCCTTTGGGGGGTGGGGCCCCTTTGGGGAAGGACTGGGGTTTTTGGGGAACCCCGTCAAAAACCCTTTTTATAAAAAACCCCTTCATAATTCTGCGGATTTTCACCGCCGGGGGCCCGGAGAATTTAAATTTATGCCCCAACCCCCCCCCCGGGTTTTTCCCCCCAGAAGATGTCCCAATTCCCCAATTGTTTAATGGGAGGATGTGGGAATCCCGAAAACCCCAGAACCTCCCCCAAAAAACCCCCATGCAAAACCCTTTTAAAAAACCGCCAAAGTTTTTAAAAATTGGGGATTGAAACCCTATATGCCCCCCATTGGGGAAACAACCCAAAACCCCTTTTAAACGCCTTTTAATTACTGTGCATTTCTCGGGAATTTTTTAAAAATCCCAACCAAAAAAACCCCAAAACACCTTTAAACCCGGGCCCTTCCTTGTATCAGTTTGCGGGTTTCCCCTTTTCCCTTTACAAAAAGATCTTTTCCCTTTTAAAAAGGAAAGTCTTTCCCCTAACGACCCTTGGGGGTTAACGCACCGGCTTTATGGATACCGTCCTGAGGTTTCGCACAAACCAAAAAACAAAAACCCAACGCGAACCCGGGCCGGGGGGGGTTGTCAGCGGGGAAATTAAAAGCTGCCATCCCCCCCCCAAACCCCGGGGGACCCCACGGGTCCTCCTGGGGGCTTTTGGGTGGGGGCGGGGGCCAGCCCCAGGGCGCCCCCGGATCTGGCCGAATCCTGTGCGGCCCCCTTTTGCCCCGGACGGGGCCGCACGGAAGGGGCAAGAATGCCTCCCGGGTTTGTCCTGCGAGGGGCTAAAAAATTCCCGGGGGCCGTGCCCCCTTTTTAAGGGCCGCCCCGGCAACGCCCTTACGGTTGTTCTTGGGGAACCAGCCCAAAAATACAACAACAACACTTTTTCCAAAAAGACTAAAAACCCCCATTCAAATCCCCTAGGGGAAAAAAGAAAATAAAAAGGGGAAAAAGGGAAAAAAAAAAAGAAATAAAAAGGGGGGGGGGGAAAAAAAAAAAAAAAAAAAAATAAAAAAAAAAAACGTAAAACCCCCTTTTTTCCCCCCTTTAAAAAAGCCCAAATACGCCCCAAAAAAGATAAAAAATAAATAAAGAAACCCATATTTGGTATTCCCGGGCGTGCGTAACGACCTGCCCTATAAATTTTCAGGGTTAATTAACCGTAGGGTAAAGCCGTGAAAAAAAAAAAAAAAAAAAAAAACAATCAAAAATTAAGATTAATTTTTAAACCCGCACCCTAAAATGGAAAAAAAAGCGATCAAAAACTCTAAAAACGCCAAAGGGGGTCCCAATTAAAACGTCAGTTCATCCCGTAAAAAAAAAAATCCTTTAAAACTCTGTAAAAGGGAAAAAAATAAAAAATGTATGCCCCTCAAAAAGATACGTTTGCAAAAAAAATTGTTTTAAACACAAAAAAAACCTTTTTTCCTTTTTTTTTAAAGTGTTTTCAACAAAAAAAAAACTATAAAATAGGGAAACCCCAAATTTTAGAACGCCCCCACCCCAAAAAGTAAAGCAAATTTTTATAAACGGTACTGCACGGTGACCCCTTTTTTAAAAAAAAAAAAAAACATTTACAGGTTTTGGCAGTTTTTTCTTCACCCGGGCCCGCCCAAAAAAAAATGGTTTTTAAAAGGGGGATAAAAAAACCTTTTTCCCCCCAAAAATTTTTACAAATAAAAACTCAACTCATCTCGAAAAAAAAACAACCCCCTACAACAGCCCCAAGCACAAAAAAATTTTAAAAGTTTTTGGGCTCTCAGACTTTTGGGGAAAGAAAAAAACCGAAAATTTTTCCGGGGTTGAATAAAAGTTTTTTTAGTGTATAAAAGCAGAAAAAACAAAAAAAAAATTTAAAAATTTGGGAAACGGTGTAATCGAAAAGACCTGCTGAGTAAAGCTACCATGCCATAATACCGGGACATAAAGGACCGCTATAAAAAAAAAAAATAAAAAAACACAACCCAAATTGTTTGTATTTTGTTCAAAACATCTCAAAAAAAACCAAAAAAAGTGAACATACATAATGCACCCCATAATGGGGACCCCAAAAAAAACCTTCAAAATCCTCCCGCAAAAAACAACCAAAACAACCCCCCAAAAAAAAAAGTTTTGGCTGTCAGAATAGGAAAAAACATAAAAAATCAATTTTTTTTTAGAGTATTTCCAAAAGGTTTTAAAAAAAAAAAAAAAAAAAAACCCATATAAAATCTATATCAAAGTAATTTTTAACCGACCCCCCCTAGTTTAACGTTTACACACATTTTCCGCAAAGGGAAAAAAGTAAAATGAAAAATCAAAAAACAATGACCCCAAAATTGGGGTTTTTTCCCCCCAATTTTTATTGCCAAAGCTAAAAAAAAAAAAGGAACACCCTGGCACCCCAAAAACACAGTACAAACCCCTAAAGAATCCCCCCATGGGGGTTGAACCAAAAAGGGGCCACTTCTTTGGGAAAGGGTTTCGCCGGTTTTTTCTACTTTTGGGGGGTTTTCAAATGGACATGGCCCCCCCAAAACCGCTTTCCAAAAACCAAATAGCGCCCCCCCCCTCCGGGGGCCTATTTTGGGCCCTTTTCCAAAAGCGCCCTAAAAAGCATTTACCACCCCAATTTGGGTATTGCCGAACTTGGAAGAAATTTTCTTTAAAAAAGTTTTAGGGGTTTTTTTTTTCCAGATTCCTTGTTTTATATAAAAAATTTTAAGCTAAAAATTGGGAATTGAAAAAAAAAATTTTTTTTTTTTAAATTTTTCCCGGGCCCTTTTGCCCAAAAAAAAATTTGAGGAAACACCTGGTGGGGTTATATACTCAATGGGACCCCCCGGGAATATAAAATTAAGGGGTGTAGTTTCCAAAAGTTTTTCCCATTTAAAAAGGGGGGTTTTTTTTAAGTTTTTAGCACCTTAGGGTGTCCCCAAACCTAAATGGGCCCCCAATAAAATCGTATTGGGAAAAAGAGAAACCCCCAAATATAGTAAAGGGGCTCCTCCCCAATTTTGGGCCCCATGGGTGACCAAATAATGCACTAGGGGCCCCAAAATGGGAAAATCTCTAAAAACGGCAGACCTGGGGGAATTGATATTAAATTTGCATTTTCCGGGGCACAAATTTTCCGTATTCCATGAATAATGGATAAAAAATTGAAAATCTTCAAAAAAAAAGAAAAAATTTTAAAAATTTTTTCCCCCCTCCACTTTTCTTTTTTTTGTGAAATATCGGGAAGGGTTTTAAACCTTTCCCAAATAGTGTTGTAAATAGTTTTAAAGGGTCCCAGTTTTTTCAATGGCTCACTTTGGGGGTTCTAACATTCCAAAGGGCCCCTCAAAGCACTTTAGAACTGGAGTGGTCCCCAAAAAAATGTTTATTGCAAATTTTCTTGAAAATTTTAAAATTACTACCAAATTTATAAGCCCCCTAATGTCCTAAAAAAAAAAAAAAAAATTTTAAAAAATGAAAGCCAACCTATAGGGACATATGGTAAAATGCTAAATTAAAAACAAATTTTGAGGGGAATAATTATTTGGTTTTGCACGCAAATTTTGCAACTTTCAAAAAACGCCCAAAATTTTTCCCCCAAAATTTTCATGAAATTTTTATATTTTTTACAAAAAACAAATTTTATAAAAAAAATTTTTTACTAAAATTAAAACACAATGGGGTCACGAAAAACAAACCCCTTAATCACATGAAAAAGGGGGGGAAAAGGGTCAAAAAATTAAATTTTCCAAAATTGGACACATGTAAAATTTCAAAATAGGGGTGGGTTTAGGGAAATTTAAAACCCCGCCCGGGTCCTTAAGGGTTAAAAGGGCAAAAATGCATCAGAAAAGGGAGTATTTTTTAAATTTAAAAGCAATATTCCTGCAAACCTTTTTTTAAGATTTTTTTGGCATTAAAAATCTGGGAAAGGGCCAGCTATGCCCGGAAACCGGGGCGTGGTCATTAAACCAAGGGTTTCAGGATAAATGAAATCTCTCAAATTAATTGGTAGACTAAAAAGCTGAGGGATGGCAAAAGACAAAACCCAAAAACCTTCCCAAAAAAAAAATAAAAAAAAGATAATTTAAATAATTTTACTACGGAGGTTCTGCGCTTCAATGTCCTTTACCATCTCTCAACTTTAGTCTACCGCTTATTTTAGATATTTTATTGTTCTCTGGATAGAGATAGGTAAGATTACACAGAGGGCAATGATGAGCAATATGTGAAATGATAATGGGTTAATCTTTTTCTGCACAGAGATTTCTAGCTTTCTTCACAATTTTTCATTTTCCCGCCTTTTATAAACTTTTTTAAGGGGGGCCCCCCAGGTCTGTGGCCTAAATGAGAAACATCAAGCAGTCTTCTCTATCAGAGCGAGAAAGTCAGAGGTCATGTACATAGATTACCTTTAAAAAAAACAAATTGCATATTACTTGTTAAAAAAAAATTTAAAAAAAATGGTATTCCCCCCTTTTAAGAAGGGAAGAAAAGGGCGGCTGTTTTTGGTTTTCTAGCCCTAGTTGTCCTTTATGCCTGTAGCCATCCCTTCCAAATTTTTTATTTTGTCTTTAGGGCAAAAAAAAAACCCGAAACAGATTTTTAATTTTTTTTTTTCCTTTTCCATCCTGGGCGGGTTTGTCTCTTTAATCTTTTCACTTTTCAGTTTTCCCACTGGCGGGGAAATTTAACCCAAGCGAAAAGTACTTGGGGGTTTTTAGTTCAATTTGTGCAAAAAAAAATGTTTTAATTCCTCTCCTAGATTTCAATGAGTTTTTAGATAATTTGTGGCTTTTACCCGGGGTGGAAAGGGGGTGGGCCTTTTAATTTGCAACCCCCAAAATTGGGGGAAAAGGTACAAAAAAACCAAACTTAATGGGGGGGAAGGGGGTCCTAAAGGGGGGGGGGGTCTCTTTGCTTTTTTAAATCAAACACATAAGCACCACTATCCAAAAAGTGGCGTCTAGTGTAAGCTGGGCTAACTTAGGACCCCGTAAAGATAAATCTAACCCCCAAGGGGTGTTTGGTTTATTGGCATCCGGATTTTGTCCCCAGTTTTTTTGGTTTTTTTTTTAAAACCTAAACTATAAAAAATTTTAAAATTTTACCTTCAAAACCCATATTATAAAAACCACCAAACACCCTTTCAGTCATGAAAAATTTTGTAAAAGGGGTTTTGGGGGGGAACCTTCAGAAAAAGAAGGGCCTTTAGCTCCATGTAAATTTTTGGGGATTCAGAATTGTTTTTAACTTTAAAGGGGGGAGGTCTCAGGGGACTTGGGCAATCGCACCCCTTCCCCAAAACAGAAAAAAAAATCAATTTTTTTAAATTTTTTCCCACTTTCATTTGTTTCATCCTTATTCTTTTCCCCTAAATTTTTTTGTCTTGGTTTAAAAAAACCCTAACCAAACTTAAGGGATCCTCTAATTTTAACCCGTGGGCCCTGCTATTTTAAACCAATTTGTTTCCTTCCCAAAAAATGTAATTTAAAGAATTTTGTCAATGGGATTTCCCAAATTTTTGAAAAATTGACATTGTCCATCCTGTGGGGAGGAAACAATCCTTTGGGAAAAATGGAAAAGGGCTGTTTTTTAATTCCCTAGAAGCAAATAAACCCCACAAAGGGCCCTGAGGGAGGGGGCCAATAATTGTAATTTTAAAAAGGAAAAAACAAAAAACCAGGCCTGCCATGAATGGGGGACAGGTTTCCCCCAAAATTTGTCCTTTTTTAACCCTTTTAGGGAAAATTTATGCAGCCATTTTTGTCACAGGCTATGGGGCCTGGTAAAAACATCCCTTTTTTACAACAAGCCGAAAAATAAAAAATCAGTGTACCTTTATTAAAATAATCAGTTTTCCCATTGTAGTGTGTTCACTATGGCAGAAAATTCACGTGGGTGGTCCTAGTCTGTTAATGAAACACTGCCGTGTAGTTTCTGATTCACTGAAGTCATTGTGCATTTGGGCGGTTTTTGGGTTTTAAAATTAACTTTCTGGCCCCCCCCGGCCCCCCCCCGGGGTTTTCCCAGATTTAAGGCAATTTTGGTTTGTTTCCCTTTCCCCGCGTTGGGGTTTTTTGTTTTATATTCTTTTAAAAAGTTTTGGGTTTGGCCCATTTTTAGTTTTTTTGGATTTCACTGGTGCCTTCATAGTTTCGTTTTATTCGTTCATCTCTGTAATTTACGCCTCAGGAGCAATTTTTGTCACATACCCCATCCCACCCAAAAAACTGGAAAAACCTTGGGAAAGATTTTAAAAAAAAAAAAAAAAAATGCAGAAACTGTAATCATTGTTACTCCTCACCAATTTAAAGAAAGTACTGAAAACTTTCATAATCTAGGGTTTAAAAAAAAATAAAAAATTTTATATACTTGTTCTAGTTACCCCTCTTCATGTCTCCAATAAACAGCCACAGCCTTAAAACCACTCAGTGGTAAAATAAATTAACAATTTTCTTGTTTACAATGGCCCCCCCCTGGCAAAGGGGGGAAAATTATTAAACAGAAAGTATTTTCTCACAGTTGGGCTTTTTTAAAAACGGGGAAAAAAAAGTGACAAGCGTAAGAATCCGAGTTTAAAAAAAATTTTTGTATTCTTTGAACGGTTTACTGGGGGAAATCCCCTCTGAAAAACCCCAAGGGCTTGAGGGGGGTTTTTCTGGTATTCCTGGTTTTGCACCTATCAGTGGTTCAAAGAAGAACTACCAGCAGGAGCATAGGCACCCAAGGCTCACTGACTCATGGGAAAAAACTTTTGTAAAAATATTAAAAAAAGAAATCAGGCAATACCTTTTTGAGGCAAAACTAATATTTTGATGGGGGATCTTTCAGAGTACAAAATTTCCCCTTTTTCAGACGGGGTTAAAAAAACAAACGAAAATTTCAAAAGATTTTTTTAAAACAAAAAAAACATGGACCTTTTAAAGGGTTTAAAATTTTTTAAAAAAAAACAAAAAGCAATATAGGGAAGCAAATTAATTTTCCAAAAGGCAAAATAAACATCTGGAAACTTGTGGGGGCGTGACAGGATGAACAGTAATTATTTCCTTTCTATATGCAGTCCGGGGAATTTGTTTTCTTTCAAAAGTTCACACATGTTTGACATGAAGCTGGGATGAATATTTAACCCATTTTTGCAGAGTTTTTTAAATTTTTTTTCATTAATTTAAATTTCCCATTCCCCTTCCCCCTCCCTCCGATTTTTTTAAAATTTTCCCCTTAAAAGATCGTAACCTGTAAATTTCCAAAGGAGTTTATTTTTACCCAAGAAATGTGGGGGCCACTGGAAAGACAAATTTTGGGTTTTTATTAATTGGGGGTCCCGTGGGGTTTATTCACCCGGCTGAGCCGCCCTGTTTCCCGAAAATTTAAAAACCTTGGTCGGAATTGCGGCACCACATTAACAATACACCCCATTGGAAGACCTTTCAGGAAAATGTCCCCCTAATTTTTGTGCACCTTTTTGGGTTGTGGGACCGGAAAATTTTTAAAATTTTGGGAAGGAAATCCTTCAGGGCCTTTCCCCTGTTTTTGCAGGCCCGGGTAGTTTTCCATTTTCCCGTCGGGGCCTTTTAGGGCGGGTCCGGGCAATAAAACGCCGGGAGGGTTTGGTTAACCCAAAAGGGAAAGGAGAGGGGTTTAGGAATAAGTCCTAGGGGGTGGGTTTTCCCTATGTAAACAGGTTTGGGGTTCCTTGGCAATCTTTTGTAGGATCTCCGCGTGGGGTTTTTAGTTTTCAACAAAGGGGAAATCGTTTTTTAATTTTGGGGCTCTTTTTACCGTTTTCGACTGCCCCTTTTTTAGGGGGCTGCTTTGCCCGATTTTGGGTTGTCTGTCCCAATTTTGGGCCGTATCCAAGGGTTTTAGAAATTTTCGTCCCCAATCCAGAAAAGGGGCTTTGTCCAGGTCTTCATTTCCCGGGGCAAAACCGATTTTATTTATAACCGGCTTAGATAAAACTTCTTGTGTTTCCTTTGGGTGGAAGCTGGGCGTTCCTTTAGGTAAAGGGCCCCTTTTTGTCTGGGGTTTTTTGGAACCCCCCTGGAAAGGCCCCGGTTGGCCCCTTTGGGGGCCCCGTGGTTCCGAAAAGGGGTTTTTTTCCCCCCGGGGGGGGGGGGTTTTGGTTTTGAGGGGAAAGGGAGAAGGGGCCCTTTGGAAGGGTTAGGGGGCCCCCCCCCGGCAGTCCAGAGACCAAAGAACCCCCTCCCCAAAAAAAGGGGGGACATCAGGGGTGTCTGGAAATTTTTGTCCCCGTCCAGCCCCAAAAAAATTTTCCGGGGGCAACGCCCCATGGAACGTCCCCTTTGGGGTGTACCGGGCCCCCCTGGGAAAAAAACCCTCCGGGAACCGGACTTTAAAGGGAAATTTTTTAAACCCGGTAGGAAGGAATTTTAAATAAATTAATGCCCCAAAAATTTTAAAACCCCCGGGCCAAAAATTGGGTAAAATATTCATCCCCTTATTCCCCCTGTTTAACTGAAGCCAAAATCTCCCCCGTTTCCAAAATAGTTAAAAAGTTACCGATACTCCCCCGCCAGCCATTAGTTTCCCCCCCCCCCTGTTTATTTTCCCTTTCCTGTTTAAAAAAGCCCCTGCTCTACCTTTTATGCCCCCCTTTGTTAATTTTGAATTCCCCGCCTTTAAGCCCCTTTTTTTTGTTTAAAAAATCTGTTAAATTTTCTTTTTGTTGAAATAAACACGTCTGAAGAAGGAGCTAGCCCCTTCTCAAAGGGCCACCATCAAATATATTCATTAGCCTCAAAAAGGTTTTTCCTGTTTTTCTTCACTCTTCTATTTTCTTTAGGGGAAATTTAAAATTTGGGCCCTGTACAGTTTTATCCCCCCCGGGGGAACTACAGTACCCACAAATTGTTAAAATTGGCCCCTGCTGGCTATAATAAAAAGGTGATAAAGCGTACATCCCAGCTGGTCACACAGGCATGTGAGCATCACAGCTGGATGATAAAAGAAGATCTCATTGTCAGATGGATCACATTTTTTTGTTGCAGACCAAATACAAACCTATATAAGGTAAATTTTCTAATGTTGGGAAACCCCCTTTAATTTTAAAACGGATAATGTATCCTACCCCACTCTATAAAATGGTTTTAGGATCTGGACAGAGTTCAGAGATCTGAATTGGCTCAAGCGGTTTTTTGAGTTAATCCCAAATGCTACTTCTGTTTCTTTGTCCACAGGGGCCCTCTTCAAGGCCTTTGCCCGATCCATACCCCAGGGGTAAGGGACTTTTTATTTTGGGTGTTTGAATTTTTTGCATTCATCAAACAACCCAGCTTTGATATGCAAGCTTTAAACAGTGCATTACATTCATAAGGAGTAAGGGTTTGCAAATGGTGCATGCAAAATGGGCAGCCTGGGAGAAACACTAAAAGAAGTCAAAATGATGAAACCAAAACCAGCATTTGCTAACATAAGGCTATTTTAATCACACTCTGTTTCAACGGGCGGTTTGGCTGACAAAATTAAAAGGGTTTTTTGGGAAATTAAAAAAAAAGCCTTAAAATGAAAAAGCAGCCTAAAAACCCTTTATGCAGTGTCATTTTCCATCACCGAATCAATTGTTCTGACATGGCCAAAAGTTAAAGCTTTATTTCTTCCTGGAGACCACATCTGACTCAACACTGCATTCTCCTATTCTCATTGCCTCCTGTGTGTTTTGGGCGTGGGAAGCATTGCACAAACTTTTTAAACATACCTGGTGTGATATCTTTGTGGCAGCCTCAGATGCTGCTAATTTTGCCATTGCAGCTTCCTAAATGAAAGAAAAATTGTTATAATAAAGGAGATGCTTGTGTGTCTTACATGCTTTAGAGTATAAGACATCTAACCTTGGTATAAGGCTTTTTGTTATCCTTCAGCATTGCTGCTCTCCAGGTCAGGAGCCGTGCACTCTCCAGAGCTAGAGCCATGTCTGCAAGCTTAAACTGAGAAGTAGAGATAAACCGGTGAAAAAACAAAAATGGATGGTCGCACATAGAATAAACTAAAACCTTATTTCTGTTCTATACCTGGATAGCTTGCAGTTTACTAATTGGTGCTCCAAAAGCAATCCTCTTCTCTGCATAGTCTACAGCACAGTCCAAAGCAGCTTGAGCAATGCCAAGAGCCTGAGATGCAATGCCAATCCTCCCAGCATCTAAAGTTTGCTAAAATAACAGAATACATCATAAAGTAAGAGAATACATCAACTCAGACTACATTTGGCCCTCAGATTTCTATGGCTCCATTATGGGCCCACCACCCTATACAGCAGAATACGTTTTTCAAGATATCCCAATGGATGCCAGAAACAATGTGAATAAGGCCTTACTGGATGGGCACATCCATTTGAAAAGAGTCAAACTGAGTACAGCATGTAGGAGTCTAAAAATGAATAGGAAATTGAATGATGCAGACTAAAACTTCACTTAAAACACTTTACCATAGCAATTTTGAAGCCCATTCCAGGCTGTCCAAGAAGATTCTCACGTGGTATGCGGCAGTCTTCAAAAATCAGATTTGCAGTAGAAGAAGCTCGAATACCTAACTTATCCTCTTTCTTGCCAAGAGAAAGGCCAGGGGTTGGCATCTCAACCAGAAAAGCACTAATACCCTGTAAAAGTACAAATAATATCTAAGACCTCAAGAAAAAAAAAAATGCACAAACCAGCACTAAATCATCTAGTACTTTTTGGCAAAAAATAAGGAAAAAAATAAAAATAAAATAATAATAAATTGGGGGGGGGGTTTTTAAAAGTGTATTCAGTATCCTGGCAGGTATGCCCACTGTCACAAACAGACATGAAAGCAATCAAATGGTTATTCCCAACTCTACAAGATATGTTACAGATGCATTTTCAACAGATGTGGGAACCAAATTATCAGATTTATGGCATATACTCTAGAAAAGAAAAAAAAATCATTTGTATGTTACATCACAAATCACTGTTGCACCTATTTTATCGCCTGTAACTGATCTGCCCCAGACTTCCTGACTTGAAGAGGACCTGTCAAAACAAAATATATTAATGCCCCCCTTGCTGATGACAGCACAAGCCAGTGTCAGAAACATGCTGTTTCCAGCGCTGTGTCCCCTTATTTCTGAGATTGCCTGTAGTCTTAGAGAACTAGTGCTCAATCTGCAGTTTTCAGCCCAAAAAAAAAAAAAAAAAAAAGTCATGAAAAGAGTCTATTTTTTCTTCATAGCCCGCCCACCTCAACTGATAAACCTTTTACTTTGAAATAGTTAGAAACATGTGAATAAAGCTGCCAGTGTGGGGCGGTGCTAGACTTTGGTGGGCGGGGCTAACCACCTGGCCGTCATGAATAAGAATTTGAGCATTAAATGCCTATACAAAAACTACAGCACTTACAGAATATAGGACACAGTAACTGGAAACGCGGTCTGACACTAGCTTGTGCTGACCTCCAGCAAGGGGGGGCATAACCTACCCTGTTTCCCCGAAAATAAGACATAGTGCATTTTTTTTATGCAATTCAGAGTTTGGCTGCTTATGCTGATGTTTGTGATGAAATCACTACAGTATATTAATACATGACAAAATAGTTTGCTTTATTTATTAAGAGGTAACATCACTAGTGAAAAATATCCAGAGTAGTGAAAATGTTTTGGGGTTATGGATTATTAGAGGTCACTCTTCACCCTTATGTTCATGGGATTTAATTCCTGTATGTAAGCAACACGAACAACTGCAGCAGAGGCATCCCATGCATTGGGTAAATCCCAGATATTTTGTGCCATTCCAGAACCCAACTCTTTCTCCTCTTTCCCCAATCCAACATGGCAACTTAACTTGTACTTGCATGCCCCTGCATCACTCTCACAGCATTACCCTGAAAATGATAAAGAACACTAGGATTATAGTTGCAAAGCGTAATGATTATTACCAGTTCACTAATTACTAAACAATTTGGGATTTCTCCCCTCTGCATGTATACACTTCTATGTTCATTTGCTGTATCCTTCTGCAGGCAGATATTAGATGGAGCTCATTGGTAGAAGCATTGTTGTGGGTGAAATGTTCTACCACATTTCTATATTTGGTCTCTAACAGAAGTGTTCAAGCTGTACAAAACAATATTTAAAGCACTGGCTTCTTGGGATGGGCTGCTGCATGGATGTATGTATGTATCTATGTATGTATGTATGCATGCTGACAGCTGGACAAGTAAAAAAAAAAAAAACTTTAATAACTAAAGTTGCATAACAAACATGCGTGACATGTATGAACCTGGGCCGAACTCAAACACCGTTCTACCTCAGATTATTTAGTGTACAATCCGACAAATATTTTGAAAGGGTTCCTCAACAGCAACTTTTATAAAAAAACTGTTGTCCAATATCCCTCCCACCCCCCCCCCTACGCCAAAAGAAGTCCCTCACAGCCATAGCCACTCTGAAACTGCTATGGATCTGTACGCCAGCTTTACGCCAAACTTTAGTGCATTGTACAACTCTGGTGCGACATGCTCCTGCATCTTTGGCACATTCAAAAGTGTTATATCTGGAGAAGATTGAGCCAAGTTCTGGCATATGACGATCCTTAAAGAGTAATATGGCTAAGGTCAACACTTCAGATTTAATCATTACTTTGCTATTGTCAGTAACAATGGCCTGTATTATAACGCTTCCCACAAAGGGAAGGTGCAAAAAGCGCCCATAATGACATTCCAGTTTCATACTCAAGTCATTTCTGTCATATTTTGACACAAAATTCACAGTATGCCCCATGGTGGTGGATTTAAGAGTTTTTGTTAAAGCCTTGACCTTAAAAGTCTTTTCTTCTCCATTATCAATCGTTATTTTATTGCTTTTCTGGTTAGTCTAACGTTTAGAAGCACAATCAGAACAGAAGTGTGCAGCGCTTCTGAGAAAGAGCCATAGGCAACTCACAAACCTGGTTCACTTAGTGCAAAGCAGCCGATCTTATCCCCACTGCAAAATGGAGTAATCCATTTCTGTTTCTGCTTCTTCTGCTTCTCAAGAGCAATTTTAGGACTGGATCCAATAACAGGGACTACAAAAGAAAATGCTGATAAATACATGACATTTAGAACACACAGTCTGATTGTTAAACAGTTAAGATAGTGTGTTATATTTTTTAGATCACATATGCTAAAAATGCTATAGGCCATAAAGCCATATTAGACAGTCTTTCACCATTTAAATTACTATTTTGTTCAATATTTTCAGATGGTTGCCTTCAACATCACAATATTTTGGGGCAAGGAATTATTGCTATGTTGTACGGTCTTGTTCACACACGGCGTTTTAGGAATCCTTTTTTTTTTAAAATTTTTTTTATTAATACGGATCCGTTTTCGGCACCTGAAAAAGCGCATACGCAAAACCGCAGCATTGGAATACTTTATTTGGATCCGTTTGAATGCTTTTTTTTTCACACTGCGTTTTACGCATGGTCCCGCTTTTTTGGGATGCGTTTCTCGAACAGTCAGTCAGTCAGTCCAGTCAGTCAGGCAGTCAGTCCAGGTCCCATCAGTCAGTCAGTCAGTGTCTCTCTCTCTCCTCTTCTCAGTTCCCTTGCCTCACTCTCCTCATCCCTCTCTCTTCTCTTCCCAGTTCCCCTCGTTCCATCTCTCTCCTCCCTCTCTCTCTCTTCCAGTTCCCTCTCATCTCTCTCTCTCTCTCTCCTCTACCGTTCCCTTCAATCTCTCTCCTCTCTCTCTCTCTTCGCAGTTTTCCCTTTCATCTCTCTCTCTCCTCTCCTCTCTCTCTTTTTCCAAGTTCCCGCTTCATTCTCTCCTCTCTCTCTCTCTCCATCTCCTCTTCCAGTTCCCTTCATCTCATCCCATCCTCTCTCTACCTCCTCCTCTTTTTCCAGTTCCCTTCATCTCCTCTCTCAATCCCTCTCCTCTCTCTTCCAGTTTCCCTTCAACTCTTCTCTCTCTCTCTCTCTTCCAGTTCCCTTCGATCTCTCTCTCTCTCTCTCTCCCTCCTCTCTCCAGTTCCCTTCATCTCTCCTCTCTCTCTCGGTTCTTCCAGTTCACTTCATGTCTGATCTCATATATGCCTGCGCCGCCCAGCCTTTATGTCTGCCCCCGCTCGCTGGGCCGCCGCTCCCTGCACTACCTGCGCCGCCGCTGCCCTTTATGTCTGCCCCCTACCTGCCTGCCCGCCGCTGCCTTTAAATGTTCTGCCCCCCCCGCTTGATGCCGCCGGCTCTGCACACTGCGCCGGCCGCTGCCTTTTGTCTGCCCCCCCCCTGCCGCCGCTCGCACTACACTGCGGCCGCCGCCAGCTCTCTGCACACCTGCGCTCCTAATTCTCCCAGCTGTGGCCGCCGCCCGCCCCCCCCCCGGCCGCTCTGCTCAACAGCTGCGATGGTGGCCGCCGCTCCTGCACACGCTCGCTTCCACTCGCTGCCAGCCAGGCCAGCTCTGAACTGCTCACCTGCCGGCCCTCCCGCTGCCGCGGCCGCCTAGGCTCCTTGCTCACCTGCGCTCGGTCCGAACGCCCTGATGACCGCCGGCCGCACCGCGCCTTGCTACTGCTCACCCTTCGCTGCGGGTCGCCCCCGCGCTCTGCACAACGTCTGCGCTCCCTCCCGCTGCGCAGCACACCTCCTCCACGATCCCCGTCCAGCTTCCCCAGTGCGCTTTTTTCGCATCCAGCTTTTCAGATGCAAAGGCGCAGCTGTTACGTACCAGGAGTGTGGAGCGCTTTTGGACAAGTGGGCCAAAAAGCGGACTCCATTATCTCCTATGGGCGTTCAGGCTTTGCGTAAAAAAAACGCAATAAGAATTGAACATGTCAATTTCTTAAAAAAAGCGGATGCGAAAAGCCGCAGTGCAGAAGACTCATCAAAGCGCATCGCTGATCTCCCCGTGGTAACAGCGATGCGCTTTTTTGCCCATTTAACCTCAATGTTAATTCACAGGACTGAGTCAATTGATAGATTCCGTTTTGGCGGATCCGTGAAACGTATCCGTAAAACGGATCACAAAAACGCCGTGTGAACAAGCCCTAAGGGTTCAGCTCAAGTATTCTTGGAGAGGATTGTTTTAGGTGAACTTTTGCACTCAAGTTACATAATGCGATGGGTTCAGAGTTCTTAAAGAACTCCAATCTGTGACTGCTGCATCTCTACCTGGTTTAACTAGTCCTTTGTGGCAAGAGCCATTGGCTGACATCACTTACCTCTGAACGGTCATGTTAGCCAATGGCATAGGACTGCTGCAGTGCTGATGTACCATTCTACAGAAGCCAACATAAGACCAGTGGAGCGTAAGGTAGGCGCAACACTGGATTTTGGGAGCGTACAGCGCGTGCGAGTAGTGCGAGAGATGAGAGAGTGTGAGAGAGTTTATCGGTTTGTTTGTCAATTTTTAAAAGGCAGCAGTATGCAATTTAAAAAAAAAAAAAAAGAGTCACAGACACCTTTAAGTTCCAGGAATGCTTCTAGATGTAAAATAATGCACTTGGGGAGAATGAATCCTCTGTGTGTCATTTCAGCAGTTCCGTTTTAGCCAGGATTTTACAAAAGAAGGATTCAGGAGTTCTGATCAACTCAAAACAAAGGAGGTATAACCAGTAAAAAGAAATAGATTGTGATCCTACTATATCGATTGCTAGCCAAGACCATATCTGAAATACTGGGTTCAGTTCTGGAGACTTCACCCATTAAAAGATGTTACTCAGACAAAAATGATGAAAGGTCTCAAGCACAAAACCTACCAAGAAATATGTAAAGTGTACCTCCAATTATAAAACAACTTTCCAGAAATTGATAGTACAAGTGAAAATAAGAAACTTTAGAACTTTGTAGTATATCTTAGAGAAAATAACTTCTTTTCATTTAAGGCCACCTCTCCATCACCTCCCTGCCTCATGCTTCACATAACACTAAAGTAATCTGTACAACAGAAAGTAGACTGCTTTAGCATTACAGAGATCAGATTGCAGCTGCCCATAGATGCCGATGGAGAGTGCATTTTAAGGACGTGGAAGTAGGAGACACACAGAAGCAAAAGCCTGGGGACATTAGATAGCAGTAAGGAGCAATGGAGCTGCAGGTCAAGCACTGAGGCAAGATAAAACACTTCGGGTCAGTCACTCTTCAAGGTTTTTGGTCGGATTTTCAGACCGTTTTTGAATTTGAAAACCGACCAGCAACCATCCCCATTGATTTTAATAGAACATCTGTTTAGCAAACTGAACGGATTTTCTACTGTTTTTTTTTTTCTTTTTACACCGCTGGTGTTCTGAAAAACTTTCAACATGCACAATCTCCCGCCTGGTTTTCAGACTCAAGGTGTGCATTTCACTGACTGAGGGGGACAGCGAATCCACAAACCGTGGACAGAACCGTCCTCCAAAAGATGACCAAATACCGGCGGATTCTTAAGACCGAATCTGACCGGTATTTTGTCACTGCGGTAAGGACGCATCCTTGCTATACAGCCAGCACCACCTCTGTGTCCCTCCGCCTCTTATTCTTCCTCTCACAACAGACTGCCATGGACAGTTCTAACAATGGCTCTCAGAGAAGCAGAAACCTTGACTCCTCTGTAGGACAGATTTCTTTAGTGATTTATGACTAAGTGAACAGATATGAATGCAAGACCGTAAACAAGGAGGTTGATAAGAAAAAAAAAAAAAATGGGCGCCAGCAAAAAAGATTTAAAATAAAAAGTATCCTTATTTTAATTTATATTGTTGATCTATGAAAAGTTTTTCTTATATATTTATAATTTTGAAGTACGCCTTTGAAGAACTTTATTTCTAATAAGATATGCCGGGAAAAAGACACATAAAATAAGAGATTATGCTTCAGGATTGTGAGTGGTATTTAACAAAAACAAAAAATTAAACCCAACTAAAACCCCTTAACTCAACCGAAGCCAGTTTATTTGACCTCCCTGACAGAAGCCCCTCATCTTTTTTTTTAAACTGGTATGTGACACTTATGTGAGAAAAAACTTTTTGATTACTTTTACTTATCCATGTTTATGTCAGAGACTGTTTTCCCTTCCCCCCTCCTCATGACGATTGTTGTTTTAAAATTTAAAAACTTAGTAAGAATTTTTGGTCCATACAATGCTTGTCTTATTTAGTTAAAAAATATCAAAATATTGCAAAAATTTTGCCAGTTTTCAAACTTCACACAACGAAGAGCTGAATGTAGCCAGATCGCGTTAACACCCCCCCATCCAAAAAAAGTTTATAACTAGCATCTACCATATGTCTACTGTGTTATTTTTTTTTGTTTTTTTTTTTTTTTGTTTTGTTTTTTTTTAAAGAGAAACCTGTTAAATGATGATGCTGTATTTTAAAGAGCATTTACCCCTCAACCTCTTATTTCAATGAACAGATGTTAGCCCTGCCCTACCAAAGGCTAGCCTTCGCCCATCTGTAGCAGTTTATTCACATGTTTCAACCTATTCAAATTAAGATAGGTTTTATCAGTTTGAGGTTAGTGCGGGGCTAGCTCGGGTTGGGTCAGGGTTTTGAAAACTCCTTTTCAAGACTTTCTCTGGCTGAAAACTGCTAGATTTGAGCATTAGTTATCTAACTTGCAATGCATCTTACCCCAAGAATAAGGGACACAGCCGCTGGAAACATCAGGTCTGTCCACTAGCTTGTGCTGTCCTCCGCATGGGGAGCAATAAAAAAAAAACTAGGTGACAGGTTCTCTTAAAAGGTCTTTGTTTTTACGAACCTTAGGGAGCTAGAAGTTTAGAGTAGTATAAATTTTTTTTTTCCCACTACTTCACAATTACCAAGAAAAATTTGCAACAGATTTTTTGGGGGTGGACCGTCCAGGTTCTGGACGTGGCTTTAGGGGCAATGCATGTTATATGCCTCCATAAACGACTCAATTTAAATAAAACTTAACCACCTTAAAAATATAGCATTTAAATAAAACAGTGTTTAGAAAGTTTGTTAACCCATTAGGCGTTTCACAGAAATAAAAGCAAAGTGGAGGTGAAATTAAAAATTTTGCAGATTTTGTTACGCAATTTCTTCCAAGGTTCTGGCAATATAACCCTATATGTGGGTGTAAACTCTGTTTGGGGCACTAGGTCAAGGGCATAAAAGGAAAGGGAGCGCTATTTGGAACACATTTTTTTGGTGTTGTCATGGTCCATGTTGCAAAGCCCCCAAAGAACCGCCAGAAACAGGGTGAAAGAAACCTTCCAGAAAGTCACACCCATTTTTAGGATTACAAACACACCTTTATGGACCTCATCTAGGATATATTTGTGCATTTTTGTGGGTGCATTTGCAGTTTTTTCATTAGTCTTGTTTTTAGCAAGCCCATGTCAAATGGGTAGGGAAAATAATGCAGTTCCCGGCCTTTGTTTTTTTTTTTGGCCTTCATATTTACAAAGCATGAGCGCGCGCGCGGTGAGTGCGCGGGTGTAGCGCGCGCCGGGGCGCGATGCGTGATAGCGCGAGGAGACGTACTCCGGGCGAGCGGTGAGCATCATTACAAGATGATGAATAATTTTAAAAAATAGTTTTTTTATTTAGAGTTTCAAGAGCGATTTACTTTTTTAATCGTATACCACCATACAAACCCCTACACACTTTTACATCACAATAGTGCGCGCGAGGGTGCGAGAGTACAGAGCGAGACTAAACAAATTGCGTTTTTTAAGGTGACTTACATCTAGGAGTGAGCGAGTGCGAGACCCGGGAGGTGCTGAGGAGAGATTAATTTTTTCTCTGTATACAAAGCCGATGATGGGCTTTTTTTTTTTTATGGGGATTGAGTTGAACGGTCTTTATGGGGGAACGAATTTTGGATTATTATATGATTTTGATCACTTTTATTTAAGGTTTTTGGTGAGGGCGGTTTGAACAAATACAGCAATCCTGGTATCATGAGGCTGTGAGTCACTCTTTATGAGAGAGAGACAAACGAAATCCTCGCTACTAAATCTACTACTCAACTTCACGTATAGGTATAGGGGGGGGGGGGGAAAAATACCAATCACAATAAAACTCATAAAAATGTAAACGGGAGAGGGGGGGTGGTGGACGAGAGCTGGGAGTATCATATTGTGAGGAGGCTGCGAGGTCGAGGGTGCAGGAGGAGTCATTAATATTTTATGAGTAATAAATTTACATTTATTTGTATGAAAAATAAATACTCCACTCAACACAAGTAAATAGGACGACCTAAATATATAGCAGAAAACGCACTACAACTCTCATCTCCTTAAGAAATAAATTATACATGTGTTTTCAACACCATTTGAATCGAAACATTTTAACTCATTCGAGCTTAAACATGCAAGTGATGATTGAGAGAGGTAAAAGTGAGTCGCGGTTTAGTGGGTTTTGGTTGAGTTGGGGTGTGTCGTGTGAGGTGGGAGAGTAGATGAGGATCTATAATTATTTAAGAAAAAATTCTGGTAACAGTCTAGTTAAGAATATGCGTGATCACAGTGGATCTCAGTAATAGATTGAATGAAGTGTGGAGGAAGGTTGGGGTATGGAGGGGGGGTTATGATGTTAATATTGCGGGTGGGAGTAAGTTTGTTGTTAATAAAAATATTGCGCCGCGCGTCAGAATTACTCTCTCTGTGACTATCCCATTAAATATTAGCTAACCTATAAAAGCATCAACTTTTAGTGTGAGGGGATGATGAGGGTGCACAAATTTGATAAAAAGAATCTCTATGTTAGGGAGTGGTGTGTTGTACCACTAAGAGGAGGGGGATGTGTTTGTTAACATGACAGAAAAATCCTGAGCCGAATACTCGTATTGAACTGTGAAAAGTTGTTTGGTTGGACAGTTGATTATTTATTGTGAGGTAGAGAGAGTGAAGTGTGTGTTTAGTATTGGGTGTGTGAAGAGAGTAATATCTAAATGATGTGGTGAGTAAGTGGGTATGTGGGTTTAAGTGTGTCACAACTACAATATTCACATAAGAAATATATAGTCTTATATCTCTTAGTAGCTGATATTGTTTTTGATAAGAGTACACTCTTTATAGTGAGAAGTGTGTGTATTATTAGTTTACAGTGAGAGAGCGCGTCACTATGTGGAGGGGTTGGTGTGTGTGGCCTAATAGTAAAACATCTCATATATCTAATTGGTGTTGGTTGGAGGTTATATGTCTAGATAGTGAGTGTGGAGTGTCTATTTGTTTATTATCATGATATTGGGATTACTTTATCTACACCATTTTTAGTTAAATTTAAAATTATGTGCATTAGAAATGGTATAATAGAGGAGTAAAAAGTATGTTGATGTATATTTTATTAATGAATTTGTGAAAAAAGAGAGATATAAGAAATTTTGGGATAGAGAGTATAATTTAAGAATTTTGTGAGTTACCTCTATATCTTTAGAGAGGTACTGTTTTAAGAGATATAGTGTATATTATAGAATTTAATATTCCTCGGAAATATAATTCTCGATAGAATGAGATGCTGGGGGTTCTCTCTATATGAGTGTGTTTAGGGTAAGTAGATGTGGACATCATATATATATAGTTTTTTTATAAGAGAGGTATGTGTTACATATTGTTTTTATTTTGAAATATAAGAGTCTCTCTATATTCACTATTTATAGTTAATAGTTCTTATTTGAGTGAGGGTGGGGTTTAGAGGTTAAAATGAGGTTTTTGTGTGTTGGGTAAAGTGGATTGTTTAATTTTAAGTAGTATCATATCTACATGGTGAAATAGGAGAATTTGGTATTGATTGAGGAGGATAAGTATTAATTTATATATTTAATGTGAGATTAAAGTTTTTTTTTATGTAATATGTTTTTATATGTTTAAAAATTTAGCTATAAAGTTTTTATAATACACATAATATTTAAATAGTTATGTGTAGTGTGTGTGTGTTTTTGATCATCTCTACAGCTGTGCTCTAGAAATTAGTTTGATGGGGTGTGTGTTGTGTTTAGTGGTTATGGGGTTTATGATTAATTTTATTATTGACTCTCACATCATCTTCTAAATTTTAGCATAGCGCAAGGTATATTTTATTAAATTCTCTACTATAGGAGGTTATTGTGTTTTGTTGTATAGGATGGGAGGAGTCGTTTTTTTTCTATTATTAAGAGTTATAGAAAGATAAAATATTATAGAATAGATAGTTATAGAAATATAATATTAAAATAATCAATAATGTAAAGCATTTTGTGATTGGTAAATTTTTATCTAATTTTCTATCTCTCTCTGATAAAAATAAGAGGCTCTTGGTTTTATTTTTTAGAGTATATATACTATCTTGTATCGACCTATATAGATATAATTGATAGCTCGAGATGTGAGTGAGTGAGAGGCATAATTTTAATCTATTAAAAATATATGAATAGAGGAGTGAATAGTATTGTTGAAGCGTGTGTGTGATGGGATGATAGCAATTAATGGAGGGGGGGTGAAATCTCTCGAGTGCGTGTTTATCTAACACACACATGGTGGTTTTGTGTGTTTTGTATTTTGTGAAAAGTTGGTTTTGTGAGTGAGAGAGTGGTTTTGATGTGAGTGATATAATCTTTGTTTACATCATATCTAAGTTGTTATACACACTATAGAATGATTTTTATGTATTATATTATTGAATAGTTTTATTTTTTTTATATTTTGTTTATAAGTTTGGTTTGTTTGTTTTTATGGTATGCTAGAGTATGTATTGATGAGAGAGAGAGTGAGAGAGATTTTCTACTATCTAGTGAGAGAGTGTTTATTATATATAGGTTGTGTTATTTTGTGTGTGAGAGAGATTTGTTAGATTTTTGGTGAAATAGATAGTGTGTTTTGATTAATTTGTTTTTTTGTATATCCTGTAAGAATAGACGTAGTTGAGAGTAGTATTGAATGAGTAGAGTGTGTATTATTCTAAGTACAAAATCAAATTATTATAGATGATTTCTTTTTGATGGGAGTATTGATGTTAAAATTTTTTTTGTGTGTAGTGTTTGTGTGTATATATATATTTGTGTGTATGTTTAGTTATATATTATTTTAAATTTTTTTTTAACTTAGTTTTGTTGAGAAAGGGGTTGTTGTATATATGAGATTTAAAAATTGAAATTTTGTTATATGTATGGGAAATTAGAAGAGAAGAGTTTATGGTGTTTTATTTCTTTTTGTTTTGGTGGGTATTTATTTGTTCTATGGTGAGAGAGAGAGAGAGAGAGTTTTTTTTAATGTTTAGTGTGTGTAGAGTGTGGTTTTATTTTTTTGAAGACACTTTCTATTGGGTAGTTGTAGTATAAATATATATAGGCAGGTTTTTGTATATTGGAAGTGAGTGCATTGTGATTAGCCTAGTAATTCATAGAAAGTGGATGTCTAATCTAGAGAAAGATAGAATCTATATGGTAGATTTTTCTCAATTAAGTTTTATTGTATGTGAGTCACACTTGGTGAGGTGTGAATAGGATATTTAGTAAGTGATGCGCTATGCGAGCGTAACGACTGTTTTTAAAGTGTGTGTGAGAGAAATGGTGTTTTAGGTTTATGTTTGGATTAGGTTATTGAGGTATTGTTTGTGCGCGAGTGTGTGTGAATGATTTGTATAGTATGTTGATTTTTTTTTTTTTGTCGTTTTAAAATAAGAATAGAAGGATAGAGAGATATATGGTTTTAATATTTGTTGGACTCGGAAAAATTTATTGATATTGTTCTCTGTATTTCATATATGGAAGTGTTTGTTTGTGTTAATGTAGAAATCTCTTCTCTTGATGAGAGTGTGATGTATTGGTTATTAAATTAATTTGTATATAATAAAAAAGAATATTAATAAATTAATTACGATGATATCTGAAATTTGATGAAGATAGAGTCGAAAAAAGAAACAACAAGGATATATTTAGTATAATAACAATGTGAGTCTTGATTTTTAGGAGATTATGATGTTATTGTATGATATTACACTACACCTTACCTTAGTCATGTTTTTTTGACACCATTGAGATATTTTGTTGTATTTTATAATATTTTATCTCACATTTATTTATCTCAGTTATTCTGAAATGATTTAATAATGATGAACCTATTGAATTATTAATTTTAAATTAGCTAATTGAAAATAATAGGATAGTTCAATAAATTTTATCTTTCACTATATATTTGCGATTTTATATTATTCTGCTGGTCTTTATATGAGAATATGGTATAGTTAGGGGTGTGGTATCTCTCTCTATATCTCTATATGGATAAAGAGAAAACTGGACGCGCGAAACATTACACTAATAAGCACACACGTAAAAAAGGATCAATGAAAAAGATGAAAGAAATGTTGTTAAGCCGCAATATGCTACTCGTAATATTAAAAAAAAAAGGATGGTGATGTGTGGGGAATATGGTATGGTTAATGGAATATGGCGTGTATTGAATAGTACATAATATATAAATAACACAATTAGAATGAATATATTTCACACATATAACTGTCAAACACTAATATATTCTTAATTTGTCTCTATTAGAGTCAAACATGAAGACTCCGAGAGATGACAACATATAAGCATCAGTCCATCTATTGGGATTGTGGGATATATATTTGGAAGGTAATGGATTAGTTGGGGGGAGATGAGGGTTGTATGGAGGATAATGTGTGTATTTGTTAATAGTGGGGTGTATGTTATGGGATGGGAGATGGGGGGGATTTGTTTGAAGGAGGGTGTATAAGTTTTGGTTTAGAGTATGTTGATGTTTTATATTTTTGGGGGATTAGATGTTGTATATGGTTTTTTGTGTATTGTTGGGGGTGAAATAATTTGTAGATTTGATTTGAAAATAATTTGATATGTTATAAAAATTATTTAATATACAGATTGAGTGATAAAAAAAAATATGAGGTATAAAAATTATGGAAATAGCTGCACTTGACACTGCACGTATCTGTAATAGAATTTATAAACTGTCTGGTGGCAGGGTTCATATCCACTTTTATGTAAACTATCCCATGGCTGGATTATTGTGTAAACCAAGCACTTCTCGCCCTTCATCTCACCCATACACCCTAATAGAGTGGAAGCTCTTGCAAACAGGACCTTCACCCCTTGTATCTGATCAGTTATGAGCTTTTTACTGTATGATGTTGTTTTTTTGTCTGTACTTACACTCTCTACATTGTAAAGTGCTGCGGTATATGTTAGTGCTATATAAAGATCATCTATAGAAGTGACCACAAGCACTGCCCTCCTCATTCACATGCATGGCCAGTGCAGGAGATTTTGCATCATGGTAAAACCCTTTTAATACACGGTGCTGTTCCCTTAGCCATTTATCCCCTCCCCCAGAGGCCGCGTTGTGCCCACCAGTTGTCATGGCACCTGACTCTACAAAAATGCTGGTCCATGCCCTTGTCATCTCTCGCCTGGACTACTTCAACATCCTTCTCTGCGGCCTCCCTTCCAGCACTCTTGCTCCCCTTCAATCCATCCTCAACTCTTCTTCCCGTCTCATCCACTTCTCTCCTCGCTACTCCTCTGCCTCTCCCCTCTGCCAATCCCTTCACTGGCTTCCCATTGCCCAGCGAATTCATTTCATGCTACTATCCATGACCTACAGAGCTCTCCATGACCTCTCTCCTCCATACATCTCTGCCTTAATCTCCAGCTATCTCCCCTCACGCACTCTCCGCTCCTCACAGGGCCTTCTCCTCTGCTCTCCCCTTATCAGCTCCTCACAGAACCGTCTCCAAGACTTCTCCCGTGCTTCACCCACACTCTGGAACTCACTGCCCCAACACATCCGACTCTCCTCCACTTTCACCAGCTTCAAACGTAACCTGAAAACCTACCTCTTCAGGATAGCCTATAACCTAGCAGCCACTGCGCTACCCCAAAAATGTCTGCTCCTCCCCTTCTGTCTCTCTCCTCCTCCACTGTAGATTGTAAGCCCTCGCGGGCAGGGTCCTCACTCCCCCTGTGCCAGTCATAAGTCAGTCACTATTATCATTGTACTTGTTTGATATATGTATTTGAATATAGAGCGCCCTGGAATCAATGGCGCTTTAAAATAAATAATAAAGGCCTCCATCTCTTATTGTATTACTGGATGCTGTTCTGTAATGTATTACTATTGCAGGAAAGTGTATAACCCTCCCATGATTTGTAAGTGCCCTTGAGGGGCTGAAAGAATTTAAAAAAAAAAAAGTTTCTAATAAATTTCAAAAAGTGTAAACCACCCCTGTTATGTTACAAATAAAGAATTCTTCCGCCTTAGGGAATCTTATAGACTAAGAGAGACGGGAATGAAGCGGAAATCCCCGCCATAGCGGCACAGATAAGGCAGCGCTGAGTGGGTGAAGGGGCAGCCAGGGCGTCACACCTGCTCCCTCGGGTAGCGGTGCTCGCGGTCCAGCTGGGCGGCTATGGGCTGCAGTTCTCTCTCGGCGAACTCTCTGCACGTATCCCGCAGCATGCGGTGAGTGTCCGGCAGCTCCACGCTCTGATACACGGTGTGCAAGGACCGGGGCGCTGTGGAGACAACACAGGGGGTCAGCGGCTCGCCACAGGTCACTACAAGGTCACCGTCCGTAGAGCGCGCTCACCTGCCCGCCAGGCCCGGCTCAGGACTGTAGCACCCCGCAGCATGTCCGCTCTGCTGTCCCCTCACCAGCCAGCCACAGTCTGTCAATCCCTCCGCCGACGTGCCCAGCCCGCCCCTCAGCGACGTCACGGACGGGGTCACGTGACTACCCTTGTACGCACTGGTACGCAGCCTTATTGCACATGAAGGATGTTTTACTTCATCTGTTTATTGTCTATAGTCTTTTCTTACAGGAAAATACATTCTAGAAGTCTCCCACCTTGGGGGAGGAGAGTATTATAACAGTACAGAATGGCATATTGTCAAATAGTTACACCTCTCCTTTAACCCCTCCAAAGAAAAAAAAATACAACTTCATTTTTCTCCTTCTCGCCTTCCAAAAACCATAACTTTTTGAATTTTCCATCAACATAGACATGTGAAGGCTTTTATGTTGCGAGACAAGATGTACTTTCCAATGGTGTTATTCATAGTACCATAGAATATACTAGGAAACTGCAAAAAAAATAAAAAAAATAAATCTAAGTGGGCTAAAACGTGAATAAAAACGTACTTGCGCCATGTTTGCGGGTGTTTTGCTTTTACAGAGTTCAATCTTCGGTGATGATGAGGTGTTATCTGTATTCCACAGGTTGATAACCAGCCGGAAATACCAAACATGTACAGTTTTTGTTATGTTTTGGTACCGGAAAAAAAAACTTCAAACCATTTTCTATTGTTGAAATAGGTGCCGCCCCATCATTTTCTGCGACCAATGACTTTTTTGTACTAACACCTATGGCACAGGTGTCAAACTGCGGCCCTCCAGCTGTTGGGAAACTACAACTCCCATCATGCATGTATATAATCTATAACAGTGGGAATGATGGGAGTTGTAGTTTCCCAACAGCTGGAGGGCCGCACTTTGACATCCCTGACCTATGGACTTGAGTGAGGGACATTTTTGCCGACTGAAGTGTATTTTTTATTGCTACCAGTTTGGAATGCATAGGACTTTTTTTCATTCAATTTATTCCAATTTTTATAGGACATAAAATTACCAAAAACCCACAATTATGGTGTTTAAAAGTTGTTTTTCTTCTGTGGTGTTCAGCGTACAGGATGAATTATGTTATATTTTAATAGATCAGACTTTTTCGGACGTGGCAATACCAAATATGTGTAACTTTTTTCTTTTTTTATTTGTAAAATAGCAACAGGCAGGGAATTTGAACTTTTAATTTTTTTATTTATTTATTTATTTTACTTTAAAGGGGTTTTGCCAGGAAGTGAGTTCCTTACCTGTTATCTGCTCAGGAGAGAAGATAAACAAAGCATGCTGAGTCATGAACAGCTGCAGGGGTGAGAGGGAGGGGGAGGAAGCAGGGAGGGTCTCTAAAGTTTACTCAAATAATAACATTACAACCAGTGTATTCTCTATACAGCAGACAGCCTCATACACTGCACTTTCTCCCCAGCCCCTTGCAAACTCCTTCATGTTCCCTGTCAACAGATAAGAAGTGCAAACACACAAGCGCAGCTCCTGTCAGTGTCCTGGTCGTGTGTAATGTAAACTTTCAGGAAACTAAAGGGGACTGAGAAATGCTGTAGCTCTCACAGGCTTCACTTTTTGTAATCACATATATTTAGAAAAGTGATTAAATACCCATTTTGGAGGATCCCACGTCAACATTACATCGTGGCAAAACCCCTTTAACTTTGAGTCCCCCTAGGGTGCTTCACCACTCAAGGGCTTGATCATTTATACAGCCTAGTGCATTTTATAGACAATGCAGTAGGGTATACAAAGAAGTGAGGCCCACAACGTTACTTCAGTTCTAAGGCTTTGTACACACTGCGTTATTTTGAACGGATGTGTTAGGCTAGGTTCACACGGCTTAACTGCGGGGCGTAATTTCGCCCCGCAATTACGCCGTGTGGACGGGGGCGGGGCGGGAGCGGGGGAGTGAGCACTTCGTCGGCCCATAGACAATCACTGCTAGCAGCGCGTATACGCAGCTAGAAACTGACATGTCAATTATCTCCCCGTCCGGCGGCTTCGCCGGGCGGGGATAGGAGACGTAATCCATAGTTCTCTATGAGAGCTGTGGATTACCGTAATGAATGGGCCATTTTCAGCCCGTAATTTGCGCACTTCAGCGCGTAATTACGGACCGAAATACGGCCCAAACTTAGCCGTGTGAACATAGCTTTAACGTGTTCATTGATTCATATGAATATGCAATGTACATAGTGTCCGTTTCTTCACTTTCCGTCAATTTTTTTTTTAACCCTTTAACGACACTAGACAAACTTACGTCCTAGTGCCGCTAAGGGGCTTTGCAGCGGGATCGCGGCACGATCCTCCTACACAGCACGCAGGTGACGACTGCTAATTGCAGCTAACACCCGCCGCTTACAGCACAGGATGGTGGCGGTGCAATCCCGTACTGTTTAACCCATTAGACTCTCCGGCATCTAAATGAATGAGAAACGGTTACTCCGAGCAGAGCCCCCAGCGGCGAGATCGTGGGGCCCAGATCGGTTAACATGGCAGCTGGAAGCCTGGTGAATGCTTCCATCACCGCAGTGTTTTCTGGGCAGGAAGTAGTACAGTACACCCTAATGCATTGTCTACTTAATGCATTAGGCTGAAAATGACGACTCCCTAGGGGCAAACACCCTAGTGGTACTTAATTTTATATATTTTTTTTTAATTTTATGTGTAAAAAAAATTAAAAAAAAAATTAAAAAATTCAAATCATCCGCCCTTTTACCATTTTACAAATTAAAAAAAGAAGTTATACAGATTTGGTATCACCCACGAGAAAGAACATTAAAAAAATAACATAACTTACCTGCATGCTGAACACCGTAGAAGAAAAAAAAAATTCCAAATGCCAAAATTGTGTTTTTGGGTCATTTCATGTCCCCTAAAAATTGGAATACAATTGATCAAAAAAGTGAAACGGATAGCAATAAAAAGTACTTCAGCCCGCAAAAAATACACTCTCACTCAAGTCTATAGGTGTTAGTTCCAAAAAATTATTGGCCGCAGAAAATAGCGCAGCAGCAAAAATTTTTAAAAAAAAAAAGTTTTTTTTTTAAAGGGACCCCAAAAAATAATGAAAAAATAACTTAAATGTTTGATAGTGCCGGATTCGTATCAACCTGTAGAATACATATAACACACCATTAATACCGGTTAGTGAATGGCGTTTAAAAAAAAAAAAAAAAAAAAAATGCACACAACACACCCCGCAAACATGGTACAAATACGTTTTTTTCACATTTTGCCTCACTTAGAATTTCTTTTTGCGGTTGCTCAATATATTCTATGGTACGATGAATGACACATCTTGTCCTGCAAAATGAAAGCACTCATATGTTGATGTGGGATGGAAAAATACAGCTATGACTCTTGGAAGACAGGGAGGGAAAAACGAACGTGTCAACCAAAAAAAAACCCCTTTAACTCCTTAGAGGGTTAATTTTAACAGGTGGAGGACGCAGGGCGCTGTGCTTTTAAAAGATGAAAAAAAATGTATACATCACAGAGTTTGTGACCATGTTGTAAAACGCACACGTTTTTAAAATCTGTCATAAAAAAATATAAACAAAGTTACCCAATTAAGTTTCAGGGAAAAAACAGATTATAGCCAATAGAAAAGCTAGTTTAAAAAACAAACAAAAAAAAACCCAAAAAACTGAAAAAACAGATGTCAAACGTCGACTCCAAACAATGCACATTTGGCATGTTTAACGTATGCGTTTTAAAGTATACTCTTTGACGTATGGTCAAACGCAGTGTGCACTAAGCCTAAGCTTTTGAAAGTGGAGAAGCACAGCATTAGTGAATCAAATGAAACTAACGAGGATCTGAATATTAGCAATCAATCACCTTTCCCACTGTCACTCAGATGATAAAGAACTACACCCCTTTAGTAAAATCAGCTAGGACAGGGGTCCCCAACCGCCGGTCCACGGACCGGCACCGGGCCTTAGCGCATTCCCTGCCGGTCCGCGGCCCCGAGCTAACATCATGCCGACCGCCCGGTGACTTTAGTCCGGGCGGTAGGCATCTAGTCTGCGCGGCCGTTGCAACCCGGTCCTGCAGAATTAGCAGCTGCACACAGCATGCGGTTGCATCACTATAGAGAAAGCAGGGGCGGCTCATTACTGTCCTTGCTTTCCCTATCGCTGTAGATGCAGCGCTCAGTGAGCGCCGCACCTACAGTGATCAGCGGCGCACCGGGGATGATGCAGCAGTGTCGTCACACCCCCTGCACCGCTGCGTCTCGCTGGACGCGGGCTCCTGGAGGAAGCTGCTCTGCAGGGATCCGGGTATTGGCGAGTAACTTATTTGTTGTCTTTCTTTCTTTTTTTTATTTCACTAACATGGCCACTACAGGGGATATATATGAATTATGACAACTACGGGGGATATACCGTATATACTCGAGTATAAGCCGAGGCACCTACTTTTGCCACAAAAACCGGGAAAACTTATTGACTCGAGTATAAGCCTAGGGTGGAAAATGCAGCGGCTACTGGTGAATTTTAAAAATAAAAATAGATACCAATAAAATTACATAAGCAGTTTAATGTCCCCCATAGGCAGATATAGGCTGGTATAGGAAATTTAATGTCCTCCATAGGCAGGTTATAGGCATGTATGGGCAGTTTAATGTCCCCCATAGGCAGGTTATAGGCAGTTTAATGTCCCCCATAGGCAGGTTATAGGCTGGTATAGGCAGCTATATGTCCCCATAGGCAGGTATAGGTCGTTATAGGCAGATATAGGTCCTCATAGGCATTTTATAGGCAGGTAATTGCCCCTATAGGCAGGTATAGGTCCCGCTAGGCAGGTTATAGGCAGGTATAGGTCCCGCTAGGCAGGTTATAGGCAGGTATAGGCCCCCTAGGCAGGCTATAGGCAGTTATAGGTCCCCTAGGCAGGCTATAGGCAGGTATAGGCCCCCTAGGCAGGCTATAGACAGGTATAGGTCCCCTAGGCAGGGTATAGGCAGGTATAGGCCCCCTAGGCAGGCTATAGGCAGGTATAGGCCCCCTAGGCAGGCTATAGGCAGGTATAGGTCCCCCAGGTAGGCTATAGGCAGGTATAGGTCCCGCTAGGCAGGTTATAGGCAGGTATAGGTCCCGCTAGGCAGGTTATAGGCAGGTATAGGCAGGGTTTTAAAATCCTCGCTGTCCGGCCTCCCGCGCGCTCTCCTGTCTTCTTGGCACAGGCGGGTGAGGTCATCAGGCCGCACACGCTGCCTGTGCCGGAAACTCCGGACGGCCGCGAGTCTGTGGCCGCCTGGAGTCCACTGTGGAGCAGGGAGCGCTCGCTCTCGGCCCCGCAGTGGAATCTCTTCTCCTGCATGCGCTCCCAGAGGAGTCGCATACAGGGGAAGAGATCGCCGACAGCGCACGGGCCACCGCAGTGCCCGGATGCTGCAAAAATATGGCCCGCAATTATTGCCATGTGAACATAGGCTTAGGCGGATTCCCAAGTGAAAGGTCACTGGTTTGAGCAGCTGTGAAGAAGATTTCTCAAGAAAAGAGAAACCACACCATCCAGCTAGCGTCTCTCAGCCCAAAAAAATTGCTAAACTGCATCATGTGAGGCCATGACAGCTGGAAGAATACGAAATGAAGTCTGTCCATTCATTTCAAAGCCAAGAGGTGGACGTCCAGGCAACATATCAGAGTCAACAAGTCAGCTCATCACAAGGTCTATCAGTTCTAACACAACAGACACAGCAGTGGAGGCGGCTCGTAGGCTTCCTAAGAGTGAGATCACAGACGTCCATGCAAGCACCATGGAACGCGCATTACACAGGTCTGGAACGATGGGTCGAAAAAAGGTCAAGAAGTCTCAATCCTAAGAAGCGTCGGCAGAGTTTACAAACAAAAAGTACAAAAAATGGAAGATTGGAAACAGGTGATTTGGAGCAATGAGACGAAAGTCAATAGACCGGGCACTGATGAAGGCAAATGGGGCTAACGGATCAAGAAATTTAAGAACTTGTCAAGTTTGGTGGAGCAAGCCTGATAATATGGGGATGTTTTACAGCCAAAGATGTTGGATACTTGACCCAGGATCGATGTTGATCTTAGTACTGAGCTATATGCGAGTTTCCTACAAGATGAGTTACTTCGTATACTTGAGTACTATGGATATGAAAAGGACGACATAATGTCCAGCAGGACAACGATCCGACACGTACGTCAAGGTTGGAGAAGGAATAGTTCACTGACAATTAAGTAGAGTTGCTGTATTGGCCTCCACAGTCCCCAGACCCAATCGAACACTTATGGGTAGAGTTGAAGAAAAAGCTGTATTCGTACCCAAGTCCAGTCAGCACCAACATTGGGAATGTGTAGAAGAGACCTGGGAACAGATTCTGGTCAAGACATGCTTGAATCTGATCTATAGCATTCCCAGAAAAATTCAGGCAGTATTGAAAGCTACTTCCTCCACAAACATGTCTGCCCCTCACGTCCGGTCTCTTTCCCCCTCCTTGTAGATTGTAAGCCCTCGCGGGTAGGGTCCTCTCTCCCTCTGTAGTGCCATTGGTCATTAATCACTTATCATTGTACTCGTTTGACTTATGTTTTGTATGCAATCCCATCGAATGTACAGCGCCCTGGAATCAATGGCGCTTTAAAATAAATAAAAATAATAAGCCAAAACGTGGATTTACCAAATACTATCAAAATAATAAAAATTAATATTGCAGTTACAGGACAAGAATTTGCAGAACAGATGCTAAATACTTGCAAGTCAAATTTATGTATAAGATAGCCATGAATGTCTATAAAATTATGGTAGTCTTATGTTCAAAGCTGCAGTGGATGGCGAGATATGAAGCCTGAATGTCAAAAGTTCAAAACATTGTTACCCTTTTGCTTGTCAGTGTCTGTTCTACCTAAATAGCTTGATTATTGTATCATAAGGTGATAAACAGCCGGATGTTACCATTTTACTACAGTAAAGTTATCACTTAAACATGCGCCATGTATGAGGGAGTCGGGGGTTTGGGAAATTGAGGACTCTGAGTCGGGGCTTTGGCTTGCCAACTCCACAGCCCTGCTAGGAAGTAACAGACACCATAGCTATGGGTTAGGTGGGGCAGGGGGCTATCCAAAGATGGGAAAAACCCTTTAAAATACACATTTGTATTTCTAAGTATATGTTCACATGGCGTATTTGCACTTCCATATGCCCGAATTACGCCCTGCAAACACAGCAATTCATAGTTCTGATTGAGAGCCATCATGAACCTGCCATCAGGAACCGTCTGGCAGTGCTATTGGCCAGTGCGTACTTCTAAAACACCCGGCGTATTGCGACACATACAGTACACGAAGTGTGAAGCCGTTTCCAGCCCCAGTCATTTTGTAACACACACTAGAACCTCCAAACATCCTATGGATCTGCTTGTGCAAAACAGCAAGCCAAGATTAAATGTTTGCGGATTCAAATTAGATTTACTTATTATAAAAGTGATTGATTATAAACAAGTGATTGCCAAGCATTCCCATGTATAGCTCCCAGACAACGCATCTGCATAATGTATCCTCACACTGTATGGATCAGAATAACGATCTGCTGTGCATCACTGGCGCCTCATAATGCACATCATGTTCTTCACAGCTGAATTCCAGGCAAATGCTGGAGGAATCAATGCTGGTTCTATAAGCGGTAGAGATGGAGCTCTTAGCACCTATTATTTTTACACATTTTTCAAATGCTTTTTTTCTGTCTAAAAAACAAAAACCACAACTTTTTAAAGGACAACAGTCATTTATTAAACAAAAACATAAAAATAAATCTGAAAATATGGCTCCAGACCGTAGTCCATTAGAATGTAGGAGCCCTACAGTTGACAGGCGTTAGCCTCTATATTACCTGTTAACATCACTATGTCAGACGTTTTAAAGTGACACTTGAAAGGCGCTTATTAAGTGTTCCTAAACACATATGCCAAGGACGGCTCATGACAATGCTCAGTCTGTCCTTGTTGTTCTGTACATATGGAAGACATTTATCTGTACTGGCCTCCACTCCGACCTGATGGCAGACAATACCGAGACTCTGGATAAATAGTTATTGCTTCTGGCATTATACTGATGAGGGAACTGTAAGGGTATGTTCACACAGCTTAAATTTGTTCTCGTTTTGGGGTGTATTTTGCGCTGAAATACACCCCAAAATACACTTTTAACCGTGTTCTATGCAGCGTTCATTCATTCCAATGTAAAAAACGCACCGTCATTCACACGTTTGTTTTACAAGTGTAATTATGCCACATATTTTAGGATGCTTTTACTGGTGTAAATTTAAGTGCCTTGTCAATTCTTGAGGCATTTACTCCAGTAAAAACAATGGTGGATCGTATTTTGGGCGCACAAACGCTGCTAATTATGCTCCACCCTGTCCCTTCAAAATACGCCTCTCATTAGGCGTAAACCGAGACATGTAAATTTATGCCGTGAACATACCCTATAAAATATTCCAGTTAAAGGAAAAGTAAATATACATAAAGCAGGTAATCGGTCACAAAGGGAAACAAGATGCTTAAAGGAAACCTATTACGTACAGTAGCTTATACCACCATTACAGAGGATAGCATAATGTAGTGACGGACATGCTGTTTCTAGCACTGTGTCCCTTATTCTATAAGACATGGTAGTTTCAGAGCATTTGGTACTCCACTCTGGCAGTTCACTCCATCAGAAGCCCCCTTAATTCATGAGCAGGTGTTCACAACACCCACTGCTGATTGACTACTTTCATAGGTAGAATCAGTGGGTGGGGCTAGTGTCCGCTTGTGGATTCCTCTATGGCAGAGCAGGCTGCCAGATTTCAGTACAAAGTTCTCTGAAACTACAGCATGTTACAAGAACAAGGGACACAGTGCTGGAAACAGCAGGTCTGTCACTAGCTTATGCTATCCTCAGCAAGGAGGACATAATCTATGTGACAGGTTCCCTTGAAGGCCTCATTTACATCACGATTTTGCCATCCGCTGAGCATATGTGTTTAAATAGTCTATAGAGGTATTCCAAACCTAAAGCACAATGTACTTCTAAATCGGGAAATCGTAGATCAAAAGTTTACATTGTGTAGAATGAAAAAGTATATGCTACCATACTTTTTTTTTCAAAAGTGCAAAACTTTCTTTTTTTTTTTTTTTTTAGGAGAGTCAATGGAAAATATATACCTAAAGCTTTGTTTGCATACATTTAAAGCATACTTTTTTTGCATAAAGTCGTGGGGAAAAAAAACAAACTTCTCATTGACACCTCCAGATCTGCCTCCAATGTATATATTTTTTTCCTAAGGCTATGTTCACACGGCTTATTTCGGGGCGTATTTACGTCCGCAAATACGTCCCAAAATACGTTTCAAATAATGAACAATTAGATTAGCATTGATTCCAATGTAAAATACGCCTCATCATTCACACGAGGAGTATTTTCACGATGTATTTGCGGGCGTAAATACGTCCGTAAATATGATCGTAAAATTAAGTCCCCTGTCACTTATTGAGGCGTATTTTGCAATGTAAATCCCCAAAGTAAAGAATGGGGAATGTGTTTACGACTCGAAATATGTCCCACACTTAGTGACACGTATTTGAAACGTATTTCGGGACGTATTTGCGGACGTAAATACGTCCGTAAATACGGCCCGAAATAAGCCGTGTGAACATAGCCTAACAAAACAGATGTAGACACATGCTTGAACGCTTAGGCTATGTTCACACGGCTTATTTCGGGGCGTATTTACGGACGTATTTACGTCCGCAAATACGTCCCAAAATGCGTTTCAAATAATGAACTAGATTAGCATCGATTCCAATGTAAAATACGCCTCATCATTCACACAAGGCGTATTTTCTGTAAATACGCTCCGAAATAAGCCGTGTGAACATAGCCTTAGGGTGACATATGAACGGGGCTGCGCCAGTTTTCTGGTGTACCTTGAGCCAAAAAGAATGTATGAACAGGTACACTCCAAACTTTGGGTGAGAAGTCCCTTTGTAATGCACCAAATACACTTCTCAATGCACCAAAGATTTGGGGTGTTCTGGAGGCGTTTCACCACATTCATAGAAGTAGACGCACTTATGATTCTTTGACGCCAAATCTAGGTGCAGAACAGTTAGAACAGCCAGACCAAGTTAAAGGTGCTCTGCCTGAGCCAGTCTTGTCGTATTGGCACTGGACTGTGCCTGTATGTATGAACGCCAGAAGAACAGGTTCATACTTTCCAGCACAGTCTATACTACCTTAAAGCTATTTAGAACTGGCCTGTCAGCACCAAGATTCATACACGCCACCCTTAGGGTCTACATAAAAAGAAAAAAAAAAGGAGGTTGTATACTTTTTGGGGCCTATACAAAATGTGTGCGCTTAACGGAGTTTAAAGCGTGATGAGAGTAGGGCCTAAAAAATTTTTCCCAATTAATTTATGAACAGAACTCTATTCCTGAAGACAAAGGACAAGTGGAATATAGTATTACATAAAACAACTCGAATTATGCAAACCTCTCTTAAGATGTACATTCCTATAACCGCAGCCTCAGTTCCCTCAAAGCTCAGAAGGCAGATTAAGGATGATCACACGGCTATTAAAACAATAAATACGTATCTTCTGTACAAAGTTTTCAGTATTGTATAACAGCACTTTATAAAAAGCAGAGGAAGAATTCCAAAAAAAAAAAAAAAAAAAAAAAAAAAAAAATAGGTTCAGGATGCATCAAGCACAGGATTGACCTCATAAATCCCCAAATCCTCTGCTCTTGTCAAGGAATGTTACATTACAAAGATCAGTCCAAGGAAGAAGGTTCTTACTGCCCACCATTATAGGCATAATCTGCTTTATTGTGCATAATAAGCTTGTTATCCACAAAGTAGAAACTATCGGATCTTGTCTCATATGGGTTATCAATCATCAAGCGAACTGTGGGGGAGAAGGGTGGAGAAAAGAATGGAAAAAATAATTATTGTAAACTGATAAATAACTTTTTAATGTTCTATATTGTGATTTACATATTGTTCAGGTGAATCTATTGTTAGACCATACTATGTTGGGACTACAACTTTGCTGTATGTAGGATTCTTCTTTTGCATTTATAACATATAAAAACGGATTTGCTCTAAAATAGAACTTCAAGGGCATGTGCCCACGGTCAGGTTTCTCAGCCGGATTTACAGACTGTTTTCGATTTTGAAAGCAGTGTGTATACCGGCTGTCAAACTTTAACACGGACCCTAATGGAAATTCCGTGCAGCAGTCCCCACTGCACGGATTTTCCGCCAGACGGTTTTCAGGCAGAACATGAACATGTCGGTACGAAGGGGGAGGGCTTGAATCCGCAAACCACAGAGAAAAGCCATCCCCCTGCGTGCCAAAAACAGAGCAAATACCGGTCGGTATCTGTCCTGTGCCGTGTAAACAGCCCCTAACCTACTGTGAAGAGCACAAATTGCTTGCACGGATTGGTTTACATTTAGTCTGATGTGTGCTCTGCCTATAAGTATAAGCCAGGAGTAATTTCCAATCTGTACATTTTTTTCCCCCCAAAATTATGCGAAAAGTGTTTAATTGGATGTTTTTTGCCTCTACAAGTTATTATATAGCCAACAAATTCTTTACACACACACACGGATATTTGGCTTTTGGTTGCAATCTCAGGATGAACACTTTAACTGAACTACATGAGACCATGAGCACGGAGACCACATTGATGTAAATTTTTATGAATGTTCTGATGTGACACTTAGTTGCCTCTCACCTCCTTAAACTGCCACATAACTCCAGGCATTTCATCATCCGATTCCGCAGGGCATTGCTTACAATGAAGCGGTCATCAGTGTGTGATGGAGCCAAAAAACGTCCACTACTTTGCCTTTCTGTGACTCTTCCAGTCTCTATGTTACAACCTGCCGATTACACTCTGTGACACTCTAAGCTCAGTGACCACTTCCGTCTCAGAGCATCCTGCTTGAAGCCTCACAATGGTGAAGTACTGTTAATCAATTGTAAGGTGTTGTCTTGGTCACACGATGTCAAAATGTGAACAGCAGGATGAGGAGGACTGTTTAAATCCCAATTCAAATTGATCCCCTAAATTTATTGGGCGATCAGGGATCAAACACCTGTTGTGAATTTTGCCATTAAGCTTCTCATTGGAGACCAGCAAGTTGTACAAAAAGTTCTGAAACATTGAACAGTTGGATGTGTGAACACTACAGTTCAGAGATGGTCTCCTTCAGTTCATTTACGTAAATTAAAATTTTATGATTATTCTGGAATGTAAACCAAAAGCCAAATACCCCTAACTTTTTGTGAGTGGTGTGTGTATCTATCCATCTATCTATACACACCCTAAAATTACGTTTGAAGATGGCATTTTGTTACTGTGTAGCACTGCTTGTAGAGTATAGACTCTCTCAAAGCAGGATGAGGGGATCTTAGTGCCTGTCACCTGCAGTGTGCTTGGCAAAGCAGAGCATGAACAAGATAACTACATAGAAGGGAGTCAGGCCGATGTCTGTGTTGGAACATTCAGAGTCTCCATTGCAAAGACAGTGCCGCATCTGGTCAATGAGAAAATACAATGGGGTCCGCCAAGCTTCTGTCATGGTGTCCATCAATTTTATGGAAAAATTAGCGCTGCACTTTATTTTTTTCCTAGACATTTCTGATGAAGACTCTGAACAGAACTTCTAATGCAAACTTTTCAATAAAGAAAGAGTTTATTAAAATACGGCTGATAGTGGCTACAAATATACAGACAGCAAGATGAAGCAGCCGAGAAAGTGAGCCCTGTATATCCGCCCAGCTTACAGGAGTTAAAACATGAGTTCTATATTTAATATAGGTCACATTAACAAAAAATAAAATTTTTTTTTAAAAAAATACTTACTTAGTTCCTCTGAAAGCTGTGGAAATTCATACATATGTTCACATGTGTTACTGCTGTTTGGAATGCAAAAGCCAAAGTCAAAATCAAAGCTTTTAAGTATTCGATCGCGGAAATAATGTCTCTCAATCATTCGGAAACTCTTCACCGGTTTATCGCCGACCGTGAACTCCACACTAAAAAGATGAAAGATATTCAATAAAAGTTATAGATGGTATTATTACAGCAGACTGTTAATCTGTCAGGGCACTTTCCACTTACTAATTAGTTGTTCAGGGTTAGAAACTATTTTTTTATATCCTAGAAATGGCAGCAATCTTAATAGACTGTTACTGCTGTTCGGCCTATTTAATTGAATGAAGATGAGCTATAATACCAGACACAGCCCATGTACAGGAGACCCCTTAGGCTCAGTGTACACTGCATTTGACAATACGTCAAACCATGTACGTTTTAACACACATTAAACATATGCCAAACGTGCACTGTTTGGAACAGATGTTTGACATTAGTCTTTTTTTTCCCCCCATTGGCTGTGACATTTTTTTCTCTGCAATTTGATTGGGTAGCTTTGTTTATACATTTTAAGACCGATACAAACATATACATTTACAACATGGGCACATACACTAGGATCCATTTTCCATTGACATACACTTTAAAAAAAAAGTATATTGAAATGTATGCTTTTTTTCCAACTTGAAAAAGCGCAGCGCCCTGCATCCGTTAAAATTAGACGCATATTTGACGGAAAATGTAAAAACGGACACTATGTGAATGCATGTTGCACATCCATCCACCTATACGAGTCAATTAACATGGTAATGCATCCTTTTTTCCCTGCATCAGAATGGATCTATTATCCGTTCAAAATAACGCAGTGTCCTGGAGACTTCTGAAACGATTGCCCATTCACATTAAGAAGTGACTAGACACAGATTTATTTACGCAAAATAAGGGGGTGTTCACACGGCGTGTTGGATCCATTTTTAGATGCGTGGTTGGATCTGTGTTTCAGACCCAAACCCTCATCTAACAATGTGCAGTGTGGTTTACATTGCTTTCAATGTAAAACACACATCAGTGTTCATACGAGTGATCGCCAATGCGTTTTTACATGCGTCTTTGTGATGTCTTTCAGATCCGTTTAAAGAATTGACATGCAAGTTCTTGAACCGTCTGACGTAGCAGGAGAGCCCTATTTAAAACTATAGAGTGCGATCCTACTGCAGCCAAAACGCATCCAAACACGCAGCTGTGTGTTGGCTGTTTTTGGATCCGCTTGATGCAGCACGTTTGGATGCGATTTTCGGAACATACCCTAAGGCTTATTTTGTTTTGTTTTTTTAATTGATTGCAATGCTTATGGCTGGTGCATGAGAGAGCCAAGCATAAAGGAAAAAGGCTGTTGCTGCACGGTACAGAGTTGTTGGTCTGATAGGTGTTGATGAATAGACACAGATTTATGCCAACTTTACCTCAACTTAAATTAAACCAATATTACTTACTGTCTGCTGCAGTCACATCCTGACCGAAGGTAAACCAGGGAGACACCGCCGAAGCTTTAATATTTGATCAATGGTGGCCTTAAAAGGGGACAAACCCCCCCCCCCCCCCCCCCGTTTCATACATTTCCCCTGAGGGGTGGCCTCCAAGTCAGACAACCCAATGCGCACCAATAAGTCACGGTGATACTGAGACAGTGTGGAGCGGTTGCTGGCTGTTAGTTACAGCTGACATTGCCGCTTTGATCCTGGCCACAGCCAGCAAGGCTGCAGCATGTAAATAGTTATAAAAGGCTGTGCTGCCACCTTCCACTGTCTAAACACCGCTCTCCCCTGCATTCTAATTGTGGGGTGCTGTTCAGATGCCATGGCAGCCGGAGGTCTAGTGAAAGCCTCCATGGCTGCCATAAATTTATTTATTACACCCAGAAATACTGCAGTATATAGTGCAAGTGATTAAAAAATCACATGTTCAAATTCACTAGTGGGACAAAAGTGATCGTGGGGTAAAAAAAAAAAAAAAAAAAAAAAAAAGTTAAAAACAGAATTGAAACAAAACAAAGACCATTTACCAAATAAAAAAAATAATGATTACAAAAAAATTTACAAATGGGGAAATGTTTGTTAAAGTCTGACCTAATAGAACAACATCTTATTTATCCTGCCCAGTGAACGTCAAAAATAAATAAACAACTTGTGGGGGGGTTTTTTTGGGTCAATCGCACCTCTCAAAAATAAAAATGGAATAAAGTCTTCAAAATGTCACAAACACCTAAAATTGGCACCAATAAAAAACTAGATCTAGCCCTGCAAAATTAAAAAAAAATAAAAATACTAGTCTTAAAAAATGCTTTGGGGGACAACCATGTGTTTATTATTTTCTGTTTTAATTTTCTCTTGATTTTTACAATCCTGTTAGGCTATGTTCACACGGCTTATTTCAGAACGTATTTACATCGGATTGCCGATTGTTAATCCGTTCCGAAATCTGTTGAAAATCAGTTGCAAATAAGTGCCACTAAGTGTGGCACGTATTTGTAACTGATTTCCCGACGGATTCACCATCTACAATCATTGTAGGTGGTGAATCCGTCTGTAAATAATTGACATGCACATTGTTTTTCCGTCCGGATTGCCGTCGTCAATCCGCGGTGGCAATCCGGCACGGAACTACGCGTCGTGTGAACGATGAGCCGTATTTTCTATTGAAATCAATAGAAAATAGGCTGTTACTTGTTTCTGACTGGTTTGCCGACGGATTGACGATCGTCAATCCGTCGGCAAATCCGTGGCGAAATAAGCCGTGTGAACGAGGCCTTATGGTATAATCAGTCTTCTCTACCTGGTGTGTGCGGAAGTTCGCACAATGTTACTATGCTCTTTATTACTTTGAGTTGCATTCTATTTACTCACTTACTCTTGCATTTTGCTGTATACATTTTATATTTCAATAAAGTTATTTTTCCTGCACAAAAAACGCATCCAAAACCGCACCATGTGAGAGCACCCTCAAGTAGCAGTTAAATACCCGACATCTTAGAGGAAATCATGCTTTAATTAAGCTCTTTTTTAGGTCATCATTTAGCTTTCATAAAGCTGAAATAAAAAGTTTGAGCACTGCAGCACTAGTCTAAACTTTCTACAATGCCGGTTACAGTTCTGAACTGATCGCACATTTATTATAGGGTGGATTGAGAAATATGGGAACAATATGTAGTCTTAGAAATGCTGAATATTCAGTCATAATGCAGTCATGTAGCTCTCAGACACAGCACAATGCAGACACAGATTACAGCTCTAGATGAATGCCCCCACTGTAAAGATCTCAATGGCCGACTACTGAATTTCATTACTGCTGGAATACTGCAGGCATGGTACAATTGTGTCTATATGCACAGAGAATTCCAACTTTTGAAATACCCAGTGTGTCTCTTTTGTTAATAGCAGGGTAAAGCTGGCAGATATAGCCACCAACAGCCACATAAGCCTGATTTGCATATTTATTCAGTATGAAAAAAGTCAAAAGACATCGCTGCAGACGAACGACCTGAAATGCCTGACGCCATAGGACGGTGGGCGGACGTTAAGAAGTTAAAGGGGATTTTCTCACCACCCTGTGTCACTGAGTTATAGCAGTTTTGCAGTTAGGGTATGCTCACACGGCGTGTTGAGTCGGTGTGAACATACGTTTTTAGATATGCGTTTGGATCCGTCTGTCTGACCCTAAACCGACCCAAACAAGTATCTAACAATGAGCAATGTGATTAACCGATGTGATCGCCGATGCGTGTCTCACTGAGTCTTTAAGATCCGTCCCAAGAATTGTCATGTCAATTCTTGGTCTGAAAGACGCAGCAGGAGCCCTATTTAAAACTATAGGGTGCGATCCTGCTGCATCCAAATACGCAGCTGCGTGTTGGATTTTTAGGATCCGATCGCTGCTGTGTTTTTGGATGCAATTTTCGGATCCAAAAACGGTGTGTGAACAACCCCTTACTCTGTTTCCTCAGGATGTGGGTGGTTCTACAGCATTGATTAGCATATTCAACTTCTAGCTGTTATCTCAGTCAGTGGGATGACCTCACTCCCTTCTCTCAGCTAATCAGATAACAGACATCCATCCAGTACACAGGTAACCACAGAAACCTGTGTGCACTTCAGAGTACAAAAATTTATCTCATGACTGAGGTAAAATCTCTTGACCAACGTATTTAGAAAAAGTCTTCATTCCACTGTCCCTTTATGTTAAAAGTTAATCTTTCTAGTGAGAAAACCCCTTTAAAGTTTGCTTTTTGTTCAAGTTGGGATATGTTCACACGGCGTGTTGGATCCAAAAAATGCATTCAAAAGTGCTCCGTAAGTCGCATCCAATACGCAGCTGCATGGTTTGGATGCGTTTTGGCTGCAACAGGTTCGCACCCTAAAGTTTTAAATCTGGCGTCTGCTGCGTCTTTCGGATCAGGAATTGACATAACAATTCTTTGAACAGATCCGAAAGACAAGTAAACACGCAGCAGCAATCACTTGTCTGAACGCTAATGCATGTTTTACATTGAAAGCAATGTAAATCACACAGATCCAAACACGCCGTGTGAACATGCCCTTAGATAACACCTTTAATGAAAGCAGAGATATAGTAAAGAGAGCTCCATACAGAACTTCTGTAATACTCACGTAGCGCCAACTTTCCGTAGCCTAAGAAATGCCGGAGTAAATTGGTATCGTACAAAGCGCCCAGCACTGCTATCCACCTGCCCTGCTTCTTCATCCTCATCTTCTTGTTCTAGAATAGAGCAAAAACACCTGAAATACACCCATTGAGAGACTAGGCATCACAATTTCAGAATAAACGTTCAAGTATGAAGATAGAAGCTGCTCCAGACATGAGACGCGTTAATGTTTTCGGATTTTTTTTTGTAGCATTTTCTTAGAGAAACTCTTGGAGACACCAACACAACGCTCTGTACTACAGCAATTAACACTGTACTAGCTAGCGGAATTACATTAACCCCTTAACGACCGCCCACTGACTTGACGTCAGCTGGTGCAGGTCGTTCGTCTACAGCACAGGTGTCAAACCGGCGGCCCTCCAGCTGTTGAGAAACTACAACTCCCATCATGCATTTGTATAATCTATAACGCGACATCTTTTGGCGTCACTGCAGACATCGGAGTTTGCAGCGCCCGGCGCCGCAGCAGAGCTAGGAACGGGGCTGTACTACACAGCCCTGATCCCAGCACAGCTCCTGCAAGCACCGGGGATGGGGGGGGGACCTCCGCTCCCTGTGCTTTAACCCTTTGATTGCCACAGGTCGTCACCACAGCGCAATCAAAGGGTTTCCCTGCTTTGTCGGGTGATCAGAACACCCGGTGACACGACAGAACCCGGGGAACGGCTGCACAGTCTAGAGTAGCCCCAGTGCTGTCTGTGTAACAAACCAGTGATCAGGGCACACTTTGTGCTGTCCTGATCACTGCCTGTGTCAGACTGACACAGATTACAATGTATTAGAATATTCATGTATACTAATACATTACTAAGTGTTAAAAATAAAAAAGATAAAAAGAAGTAACTTCTCCCTTCATGGGATTTATTTTTTTTTTTTTTTTAAAGTAAAAAACAGTGTAAAAAAATTAAAAATACATAAATTGTACCTACATTACACAAAAAAAAAAAACCTACACATATTAGGTATCCACACAACCGTAATAACCTGTAGAATTAATCTAACAACTTATTAAATGTAAATGGTGTAAAAAAAAAAAAATAAATAAATTTGAAAACAAATTCTGCAATTATTTCTAAGTAATCTTAAACTATTTCCCCATAAAGTACAACTTGTCTCAAATAAAACGAGGCCTCATCCAACTGCGTCATTGAAAAAATAAAAAAAGTTATAACTGTTGAAACACAACAGGCAAAAACTAAAAAAAAAAAAAATTCTGGTAATTAAAGGGGTTTTCGCTACAAGATTGGGGTTTTAATTAAAAGATCTTTAAAAAAAAAAGGGTTTGCAATAATGTTTTTACAAAATTTCCCACGATTTGATTTTTCCCTGGTAGGAGTGCTCAACTCCTAAATCTTATAGCACTGACCTTTTGATCTTATCTCACTGGGGCAGGCTGATGACTCATCTGTTTCTGAACAGGGCTGAGCACAGGCCCCTCCCCCCACGTTGCTTTTTAAAGGGAGGAGGAGGGCTCTGGCTTCTTTTCGGATTAACCCTTGTGTGCCTGCTCCCCCCGCTCCACACAGTGGGGGCAAGGGTGAGGGTGTTTCAATGATGTGACGCATGAGGTGTTACTATAATCATGTGTTCTGTGGAGCCTTTTACTATACTAATAGAACAGATCAGGGGGCATGTCAACGGTTCATATCCCTCTCTGCTCTACTGTATTAGTGACACATCGTGATTATAGTAACTCACTTCACAGCTGCCCTGTGTCTGTTCTGACAGGGTTTGTTGTCGCTTGAGATGGAGATTTGTATGCTAAGCAGGGGGTATAGGAACACTTGCATCCCACCTGCTCTGCTATTAGCAATCACAGCTTCACAAACCTCTCCAGATTCACAGATCAGCCCTCTCCCTGCTCTCTCCTGTGTAGAGGAGCAGCAAGAGCCTGCAGCAGACCTAGGCAGGCACACACAGGGTTAACTCTGGCAGCAAACCCCCTCGCCCTCCCCCTGCTGTATAGAAGTTATGGAGGAGAGCTTTCTGTGTGCTGAGGGGAGGGGGAAGAGGGAGGAGAAGAGGCAGAGAAGAAGCACGCCCCTGAATTCAAAAATCCTTTGCTGCCAGAACTTTGAAGTGGGCTGAAAGCTTGTAATGAGACAACTCCTTTAACTACTTTTCAGGCGTTCGGCTTAAAGGGGTTTTGCCAGGACGTGCCTTATCTGCTAAGAAGTAATTGTAAACAAGCCACGCTGAGCTAAAAGAGAGAGAGACACAGCCAGAGCACAGAGCCATGCATAAGGGATATTGTGAAATGTTCACTCAAATAATCAAACTACAATTAGTGGATTCTGTATATAAAAGACAACAGCTTTATCCACAGCAGCTTGAAAGCTTCATGTTCTCCGTCATCAGATAAAGCAGGGATCTACTCAGAAAAATCACACTACAACTAGTGGATTCTGTATACAAAAGACAACATATTTCCCACCCCGGTGCCTTGAAAGCTTCTTCAGCTCCCTTTCATCAGATAAGAAGTGTTCTCTGTGCAAGCCCGGCCAGCAGCTCTTGTCAGGTTGTATCTAATAGAAGCTTTTAAGTAACTAAGGTCAGGTTTAAAGGGAGCCTGTAGCTCTCTCAGGCTGCATTTTTTGTAGTCACATATATTTAGAAAAGTGATTAAATACCCATTTTGGAGGATCCCACGTCAACATTACATCGTGGCAAAACCCCTTTAAGGGGCTAAACTGCACTCTCCTAAGAGGCTGAAAAGAAATGACTTCCTGGCTCTGTGGAATCACGATGCCTGTCGGGCACTTCTTTGGGTGGGGTTTTAGTTAGTGTATACCCTCCAACAGGATTTATAAAACAATTCTGTGACAAATACTGGCATTTCTAAGCAGTTTCAGAGACTTTCCTGGTCAAATTGGACGTGGGGCTTAAACTGTACATATTTGCATACTAGAAGGCATATGGGTGTAATTGTACCCACTAGTTTTACTCACACAGGATATGCCGAGTGTCAAAAACTTTTGCCTGCGTTGCACAATACCAACAAGTGTAAATACATTAGAAGTCAAAGAGGAAGTGTACCCAAAAGCTTTATACTTCTATATATTTTATCACTTAAGAACCAGTTTCCAGTTTTAGCTTAAAGGGGTTGTCCACTTTATATTGGTTTTATTATTTTATGGAGAGCATAGGAAATTATACAGTTTTCTAATACACCCATATTAAAAATTCTGCTCCTGTACCTCTATTACAGCAATGCAGAAAATGGTATAGCCCACATTCCTGTCTATGGTGTCAGTCATGTGACCTCCTGGCAGTCAGTTACATGTAACAGGGTTAGATGACATCTATGGGATAACTAAATAGGAATAATGACTATTAATAGGGTTATTCCAGCAACTTCCTCACGGTGTGGATTGTCTTGTATAACTGCTGTCTGTGTAGGCTAAGGTTGTATAACATTTTCTGGTCCAAGCTCCACAATTTCATATTGTACCTCTCCCAGGGGCCCAGTAAAATTTAAAAAGAGGTATTCCTCATCTGAGACCCTTATGGCACTTCAGTTGTAAATACCCAAAATGGCTGAGAGGACTTTAGGGACTGCCAGAGATCAGATTGGGGAATCCTCTGCTCGGTTCTCCAGAAAGAGAATAAGAGGCGTCTATTTTCATTGTAGTTGTTGGGGGTTACAGAAGTGGCTGTTTCACAACTATAACCAGAGAGAGCAGCACACACTGTACATACAGTATAACCTCCTCTCTGGAACCTATCAGACCTTTTTATAGAATATCTTGTGAATCTGCCAGGATGGTGTCAGAAATAAATACTCCTCTGAGGAAGATGATAATACAAAAACAGTTATTACAGGATTGATCAAATAGGTTGCTTCAAATAGCGACGGTGCTCGAGGTACCGCGCCCGCCACAACGGTGCTCGAGGTACCGCGCCCGCCACAACGGTGCTCGAGGTACCGCACCCGCCACAACGGAGCTCGAGGTACCGCGCCCGCCACAACGGAGCTAGAGGTACCGCGCCCGCCACAACGGAGCTAGAGGTACCGCGCCCGCCACAACGGAGCTAGAGGTACCGCGCCCGCCACAACGGTGCTAGAGGTACCGCGCCCGCCACAACGGTGCGAGAGGTACCGCGCCCGCCACAAGATGCAAGGGTACCTCGCCCCCCACAACAAGACAACAGTGGTCCCCATAAAATGGCCAAGCCTCCCCAACAGTGGTCCCCATAACTGCGCCAGCCACACACAGTGGTCCCCATAACTGCGCCAGCCACACACAGTGGTCCCCATAACTGCGCCAGCCACACACAGTGGTCCCATAACTGCGCCAGCCACACACAGTGGTCCCCATAACTGCGCCAGCCACACACAGTGGTCACCATAACTGTGCCAGCCACACAGTGGTCACCATAACTGTGCCAGCCACACAGTGGTCACCATAACTGTGCCAGACACACAGTGGTCACCATAACTGCGCCAGAGATACACAGTGGTCACCATAACTGCGCCAGAGACACACAGTGGTCACCATAACAGTGCCAGAGATACACAGTGGTCACCATAACAGTGCCAGAGATACACAGTGGTCACCATAACAGTGCCAGAGACACACAGTGGTCCCCATAACTGCGCCAGAGACACCATGGCCCCATAAACTGCGCCAGAACACACAGTGTCCCCCAAACTGCGCCAAGACACACATGGGCCCCAAAACTGGCCCCGAGAACACAGTGGTCCCCCCAAAAAATGCCCGAGAAACAGTGGTCCCCCATAACGGCCAAAAACCCCCAGGGTCCCATAAAGGCCAAGAACCAGTGGGGCCCCCATAACGGCCAAAAACCTGGTCCCCCTAAGCGCCAGAGACACACAGTGGTCCCCCTAACCGCCAGAGACCACAGGGTCCCCCAAACTGGCCAGAACACACAGTGGTCCCCCATAAAAGCGCCAGGAAAACAGGGGCCCCAACTGCCCAGAGACACACATGGCCCATAACGCGCCAAACACACAGTGGCCCCATAACTGCGCCCAAAAACACCCAGGGTCCCCCTAACTGCGCCAAGGGGCACAGTGGTCCCCATAACTGCGCCAGAGACACACAGTGGTCCCCATAACTGCGCCAGCCACACAGTGGTCACCATAACTGTGCCAGCCACACAGTACCCCCCAGTGTTGGATATTGCAGGAGGTTACATGGGTTGGTATGGTCCTGAATGTAGGTATAACTGTGCTACAACTGATGCACTGTATAAGGATACTTAGAATCTGTATGGCACTTGGGCACATATTGCAGGATGGTACCGATTGGTAATAGTGTCCGTGAATTTTTACATTGTGATGTGTGTGTTTTTTATAAAAATATATTTAAATTATTATTATTAATATAATACACAACAACCAAACAATAAACCACACCTTTAAAGGCATTTTTGGGTCTGATCAAGTGCCAGTGTTACTTGGATATTGTAGGACGGATTTTTGTTTGGAGTAGTGTGTCCAAATTAGAACTGTAGCTATGTTGGGGAGTAGGATTGGGGGAAAATCAGACACACTATTTGCGGGGGGATGTTGTGTACGTGGTACAGGGCAAAGAGGGATGTTATCGGAAAAATGGCGCACATATTGCGGGGGTGTCTGCCGCGTCCTGTCACTCTGTATGACAATGAGGGAGGTTATCTGGCTATAAAAAGACGCACAATATACGGGGGATAGCACTAAGGGGTTGTACTGTCAGCCGATAAAGAGGGTTTTTATCTGGATATAACTGACGCACTATATATCCAGGTTGTAGCACTATATGGCAGTGTACTGTCAGCTCTGTATGACAATGAGGCAGTGTAACTGATTATACCTGACGCACTATATATCCAGGTTGTAGCACTATATGGCAGTGTACTGTCAGCTCTGTATGACAATGAGGCAGTGTTATCTGGATATAACTGACGCACTATATATCCAGGTTGTAGCACTATATGGCAGTGTACTGTCAGCTCTGTATGACAATGAGGCAGTGTTATCTGGATATAACTGACGCACTATATATCCAGGTTGTAGCACTATATGGCGGTGTACTGTCAGCTCTGTATGACAATGAGGCAGTGTTATCCGGATATAACTGACGCACTATATTGCGGTGCCTGGCGCTGTATAGCGGTGTACTGTCAGCTCTGTATGACAATGAGGCAGTGTTATCTGGATATAACTGACGCACTATATATCCAGGTTGTAGCACTATAATGCGGTGTACTGTCAGCTCTGTATGACCAATGAGGCAGTGTATCCGGATAAACCGAGACGCACTATATCCCGGTTGACACTATATGCATTGTACTGTCAGCTCTGTATGACAATGAGGCAGTGTTATCCGGATATAACTGACGCACTATATATCCAGGTTGTAGCACTATATGGCAGTATACTGCCAGCTCTGGATTACTTCACCTCATGTAGCAGGTTGCCCAGCCTGAGGGTCCCTGATAACGTCCAGGCTGGCACGCAGGCTGATGCCAATTACCTGAGCAGGGCTTGGAGATCTCAAACAGCACGGTGCCAGTCTCCAGATCCCGGATCTTGAAGCGGGTGAAGTCAATGCCATAGACGTTCTCTTCAGGCTTACACAGGTAATCTATGACGAGACAGACAGCAGGTGAGGGCACACGTTACCGAGACCTCCGAAGACGCAGCGAGCCCGCGGCACCACTTACTCTCTGTGACTCTCGTCAGGCCTAGGACGTGCTCCGGTCTCAGCTCCCTCAGGCCCGACAACTCGTGCTCGGTGACCGGGCTCACACCTCTGTGATCGGAGTCGCCCCCTTCCTTGGCCGGAAGCCTTCGCGCTTTCAGCCGGTTAATCACCCCGCCCCCCGCTTTCTTGCGTTCTTCCTTGGCTGCTTCACGGTTCGACCCGCTCATTTCTACAAGATGGTGGCTGCCACCTCCGCTACTGCCGTAACTATGGAGAGTAGGCGGGGACCACCGTTACTAGGCAACAGGAGCGAGCGTAAGGCGTAACAATGGAAATGGGCGTGTCTCTAAAATGCCTGCACCAATTAGAGCCGAAGGGCGAGCCTTTCCTGATGACGTAAGGGGGTGGGCGGTGAGCGGCGTCAGGAGCCCTCACCACCTGCCACAGAGGCGCCGATACGCAGGTTAAAGGGGTTTGCTCACTACAAGGATTCTTTTTAAGTAAAGAGATCTGCAAAAAAAACAAGCCACTTTGCAATATATGTCCATTCAGTACCTACCTATTCCATAGATATCCCCTCTTGGTATGGGTTGCATCACTCCTCAGTCGCTATTAGCTACAGAATGTTAGTCTCCCCTGATAGGCTGCCAGCGCTGGTTGCTATACTACAGACTGTTCCTAGCAGCTCATCACTGCATGCCAGTAGTAGCAGTAAACATACCCCTGAATTCAAAAACATAATCTACAAAACAGGACTGAAGTAAGTTGAATCGATGTAGTGAGACAACCCCTTTAACAGACACTAGCTGTAGCATTTCCGCATAGTGACAGCAATGTGCATTTTATATTTATATTTTTTTTTTTTTTTTTTGTTTTTTATTTTTATTTTTTTTAATTTTTTTTTTTTTTTTTATTTTTTTTTGTTTTTTTAATTTATTTTTTTTTCTTTTTATTTATATTTTTATTATTCTACTACATGCAGTTTATTTTTTCTCTGTGTGGTTGTTACTTTTTATAGAAATTTTTTAACCCCTTAAGCCCAACACCTGAAAATAGTTAACGACCAGCACATTTTTTAGTTTTTGCCTCCTTGCGTTTCAACAGTCATAACTTTTTTATTTTTTCATTGACGCAGTTGTATGAGGCCTCGTTTTATTCGGGACTAGTTGTACTTTTGGGGTGAATAGTTTAAGTTCACTTATAAATTACTGCAGACATTTTTTTTTTTTACTTTTTTTTCTAATTTTTTTTACATTTTGTTTCACATCTCACACTTAATAACTTGTTAGATTAATTCTACAGGTTATTACGGTCATTTGGATATTTAGAATGTGTAGGTTTTTTGTGCATGTGTAATGTATGCACAATTACTTTTTATTAAATATTTAATTTTATTTTATTTATTTACATTTTTACATTTTTTAATCCATGAAGGGTTACTTGTTATATTTTTGTTTACTTAGTAATATATTACCAAATTCATATATGCTAATACATTATCATTTGTGTCAGTCTGACACAGGCAGTTATCAGGGCAGCACAAAGTCTGCCCTGATTACTGGCTTCTTACACAGATTGTCCTGGGGCTACTCTAGGTTCTCCGGGCTCTGTCTGGTCACCAGAGTCCCGATCAACCGACAGAGCAGGTGAAAGTGATCACGAACTGCAGCAATCAAAGGGTTAAGTGCTGGAGAGTTGAGGTTTCCCCTGCTTCCGGTGCTTGCAGAGACTAGGAACAGGGTTGTGAAGTACAGCTCTGCTCTCAGCGCCACAAACCCCGATGTCTGCAGCGACGCCAAATGACTGCACCAGCGACTTCAAAAGTCGGTGGGCGGTCATTAAGGGGTTAATGTTTCATTGTACATTACTCTCTCAGACTTCCCTTCTGTGAGGTTTTCGGTCTTGTTTTTTAATGTATGCACAACTCATATGTCTTGTTTAAATACCTGGCTGTTTTTTTCAGCGGAACCGTGCCAAAAATCACCAAAAGACCCTCCAAAAACCGTCCGGCAGGTTAACATAGACTTCAATAGTATTTTTTCCGCTGGACTCTGGATTTTAAAACATGTTCCTAAAACCGCCGGTGGATTTTTGAAACCGAGCAGAAAAAAAAATGTTCTGTGTAGACTACAGAACGTTTTTTCTATTAAAGTCAATGTGGTCACATTTCCATTTAGTTTACAGCGTTTTTGAAATACTAAAATCACTGAAACTCCAACGGAAAACCTGTGAGGTGCTGCAATAGATAACACAGGATTCACCAGTCACAATAAGGGTATGTTCACACGGCGTAATTGCGGCGCGTACAGTACGCGGTGCAATACGCCGGGTGTTTTGGGAGTCGCGCTGAGTCCAAATCACGGGGGGGAAAAGGGGGGGGGCAGTCCCCGGGCCCTTTGCTGCATTACTCGCGCGCTTTTCCCCACGAAAAATTTGACTTTCCCACTTATCCCATGCTGTACAATACGATGTATTACAGGGGGGGGGGGGAACGAGCGATCCAAAATTTATAAGAGTAGGGTTTCCCGGAAATTCAGCGCGCATTTTGCCATGTTTAAGCGCAATAGTGAGAAAAAACGCTGAAATTTCGCTTGAAAATAACCTTTGAACATACCCTAAGACGTTTCCCCCCAACCCCAGTCCTAAAGTCCAAAACGGGGTCGTTTTCAGGATCCCCACAGAATGCACTAAAAAATTTAAATCACCTGGCAAGTTGGGAAACCAAAACCAGACCTTGGGGGGGCCTTGAGGACTGGATTTGGGGACCCCCCCCTAAGAGAATTACAGCTCACCCTCCCCTCCCTGTACGTGACTCTTCCGGGCACAGATCATGCTAAAAAACTCCCCGAAAGAAGTAAAGGGGACGGGTCAATCGGCAGGTTCAAAGGTTATTGCGGGGCTAATTACCCCCGCAATTACCCGGGGACGGGGGCGGGAAGGGCGGCCGGCCCCCTCCCGGCCCCTAGACTTTCATTACCAGCGGGGTTATACGGTGGTAATTTTCACATGAAACTTTTTCCCCCCCCCGCGGCGTATTGGCGACGGGGAGAGGAGCCCAAAAACCATAGTTCTCATAGAACGTGAACCAAAATAAAAATAAAGATACGCACTCGTTTGGATTTATGTCTTTAAATTTCTGAAAATCTTTAGGTTTAATATATATACATTTACAAAAAAGTTAAGAGCTATTTTATACAAAAATTATTAATCATATATTTTTACAAAGGGTGAAGGAACCTTCCTTCGCCTTGTCAAATATATATTAATAATTTTTTTATGGAAATAAGGCTCTGTAACTATATTTTTAAATGATAATATTTACCTTTAAAAAATTTCGAAAATTAATGAGCAAAATCCAAAAGAGTGCGTGGAATCTTTTTCTTTTTTGATTATAGGTTGAAAATACCTTTCCATTAGACCCTATCCATAACAATTAAGTGCACTCATTCTTTTTTTAATGGGTTCCGTAATGACTGGGCGATTCCAGCCGTAATTTGCCATTTAGGCGCGTATTACGGACAAAAAAAAAGTCCAATTTTAAACCGTGGAAAATGCCCCTTTAAAGGCTATGATCATAAGCTGTTTTAAAGTATCTTTGATTGTTGTTAAAAGCGGGGCAATAAAATTTTTTTCCCTTCATATACAGACAACAAAATTGAGAAATCTACAATCAGAAAATAGAAACGGCTAAGAAGAAAAGAATATGGATCAGTGTCTTGGTTTAATAAGTAAAAAAAAATAAAAAATTGGTGACAGATTCCCTTTAAATCCAACAGAATATGCAACATGTTTTATACTCAGCCAGAGTCTGCTCAGATTTGCCATAGACCGACAGCAAATCTGAAAACTGATTGCGGCTTTGTGCAAATTGTGCCAAAAACCATGATCCTGCAAGTGTCAAAATGTTGTCGGATTTTGGATGTCATTTTGACACTTGCCGTGTAGACTTAGCCTAAGTGCTAGCAGCTGCGGACCTGATAAGTGCGAAACCTCTCCCTTGTGCAGATAAAGATTAACCCATTATCCTTTCATGTATTGCTCTTTTCATTGCCCCAATCTTCTCTATCCCTGTCCAGAGAAGAGCGATTATTGTCATTACCTACTATTTGTAACTAGACTCCACAGAGATAAGCTGCTCCTACAGTAAAGTGAGGTTAGTCTGCCCTGCTATTCACCAGGTTTATCTCTTTAGTAATCACAGCTAGAAAAGGACAAGATGTAATTTTTAATCGTATAAGGCTATGTTCACACGGCTTAACTGCGGGACGTAATTACGCTCCGCAATTACGCCGTGTGAACGGGGGCGGGAGCGGGGGAGTGAACGGGGGGCCGGCCCATTGACTTGCAGTACCAGCGGCGCGTATACGGCGCTGATAATTCACATGTCAATTATCTCCCCGCCCGGCGGATTCGCCGAGCAGGGAGAGCAGACGTAATCCATAGTTCTCTATGAGAACTGTGAATTACCGTAATGACTGGGCCGTTTTCAGCCCGCAATTCGCGCACGTCGGCACGTAATTACGGCCCGAACTACGGCCCATTTGAAGCCGGGTGAACATGCCCTAACAGAGCCGAAAGAAAATTAAACAAAAGAAGACTGTTAAAAATTTGAATAGACATAGGGCCTCATGTATGAAAACTGTCTATGGCTAAGGCTAGGTCTACATAGCAAATGTCAAAATGACATCCAAAATTCAACAGCATTTTGACATTGCTGGACTGCAGCAGGATTGTCAGACTCTAAACAGACCCAAACACGTATCTAATAATGTGATTTACATTGCTTTTACTTTGAA
>JAODAL010023742.1:0-10000 GCA_025379985.1 Phyllomedusa bahiana
AGTCCATTAGTTTAACCCAGGCAAATACTCATTAGTGCTTCCCTGGATCTCTCTGCAGCATTTACACTGTGGATCACCACCTTCTCCTCCCCAAAGCTCAGCACCATTGGCATCCAGGACACCGCTCTCGCTTGGTTCTCTTCCTACCTCCGACCGCTCCTTCAGTTCCATTTGCTGGTTCTACCTCCTCTCCTTTTCCTTGCTGTCGGGTTCCTCAGGATCATTCAGGTCCTCTCCTTTTTTCACTTTACACATCCCCCATTGGAAAAACCCATCACAGATTTGGCTTCCAGTACCATCTCTATGCTGATACACCCAATTATACACCTCCTCCCAAAACATCACTCCTGCCCTGATACAAAACACCAGTGACTGTCTGTCCGCTGTCGCTGACATCATGTCCTCGCTCCATCTGAGACTAAACCTCACAAAAACCGAACTTCTTGTCTTTCCACCATCTTCTAACCAACCCTACCCTGCTATCTCGGTCTCAGTGTGTGGCACCACCATAACTCCTAGGCAGCATGCCCGCTGTCTTGGGGTAATACTAGATTCTAATCTGCCCTTTCACCCCTTATATCCAATCCCTTGCCCGCTCCTGTCATCTGCACCTCAAAACATCCCCAAAAAATCCTTACTTTTCTCACTGTGGAAACAGCTCAAACCCTCATTGTTGCCTTATTCACTCTCGTCTTGACTACTGCAACTCCTTGCTTATCGGTCTCCCTCTCTGCAACTCTCCCCTCTCCAATCTGTCCAGAATGCACACCAGGCTTGTCTTTCTCTCCAGCCGCTATACTGATGCCTCTACCCTGTTCAGTCACTGCACTGGTTGCCCATCCAGTACAGAATACAACATAAACTCTCACTCTCACCCATAAAGCTCTTTCCCCAGTGTTGCTCCTCCCTACATCTCCTCCCTCATCTCTGTCTACCACCCAAACCCCTGCTCTCCGCCTGCTGATGATATCAACTACATTCCTCAATCATCCGAACCCTCCCATGCCCGTCTCCAAATTTCACACGTGCAGCCCCCGTCCTATGGAATATGCTACCGCGGGCGATCAGGCACATTCCACAACCCTCACAGTTTTAAGAGGGCCCTGAGAAAACATTCTCCCCCTGGCCTACCAAATCCCTAACTGCTATCACACACATCTGTCACTCCCGCACTTGGCACTCACAGGCACTTATCTGTATATAGATGTACTGTCAGGGTGGCTGGGTCACCCAATTTCTATGTAAACCACCTCTTATTTATGTAACATGGCTGGACCATAGTAAACTGAGCACTTCTTAACCCTTTGTCTCACCCATACACCATAATAGATTGTAAGCTCTCGCGAGCAGGGCCCTCATACCTCGTGTCTCTTTTTGTAATTTTCCTTTTAATGTGTAATGTCTGTATGTACACCCTCTAATTTGTAAAGTGCTGCGGAATATGTTGGCGCTATATACATAAAAATTATTATTATTATTATTATTAATCCCCCCAGCTGTCATGATGATGGTGATAGCTAGGACTCATGAGCCACTATGTAAACTGTACAGAGCCGCAGTCATCATTTTCATTAGAACAGTACACAACCCCCAGCACTGAACTGCTGTGTTCTGCTCCTATTACTATTAGGCCGTTTTTCCCCCGGGCAATTACGGCTTGAAATAAGGGCGGAGCGCTGCCCGCCGGCCCACAGACCCTCCTTTATCTACGGCGCTATCCCGCCGGGATAATGAACAGGTCACTTTCTCCCCGCCCGGCGTATTCGCCGAGCGGGAAGGAGAGACGGAATCTATAGATTCCAGCTGTATTGCAGCGCAGTACGGCGCGCAATACAGCTGAAATCCGTGGCCAAAATAAGCCGTGTGAACGGCCCTTTAGTAAGTCCTGCCACAGGACTCAAAAATAAGCAAACAGTACCCCCTCCCCCGTTATTACTCTTTTGTATAATTACTTCTATTCACTTTCAAACTACAGGCTGGTAAGAGTTAAGGCAGCCAGATCTTTCTCTGCTCAGGTCACACCCATTACAGGGGAGTGTTCCTAAGCTGAGCCTGGCTTCAAAGCAAACCCACTGAGTGTGATGTAACGTTCAGTGAGGCCATGTGTTAAATGAATGTCACATGGTTTGCAGAAGGTAGGGGGAGGACTGGGCTCTTTGCTTAGTTCTGTACATCAGGATAGGTAAATAATTTTTAATACGTATGAATTACAAAGTTTAATATAATAAACTGGAGGGGGTTCCTGGAGAATCCCTTTAAAAATTTGCAGTCGGACCAGACTGTTTATGGGACCGGTCCAAAGAGCCCTTGTCCTGTGTCTAATTGTGATCCTACTGCTGTCTTTGAGGAAAGATGGGTTCTCACTGGGTCATGGATTTCGGTCCTCCACCTAAACCTTTTTGGATCCAGTGGTAAAAATGAATGAGTGGCGCCAGAAGTCCACTGATCTGGTCTTCCAATTTGATTTATGGGTGGGTTTCCCCTTTAAGCGATGGCTACACAGCAATGTTAAAATGTCATTCAAAATCCGACGGCATTTTAACATTGCTGAAACCGATTTGTGCTAAAAACCACGGTCGGTTCTCGGATTTACCGTCGGCCCCATACATTGAATCTATGGGAATCCGATGGCAATCCGGTGGAAGATACAGCATGTTTTAACCCCTTAACGACCGCCCACCGACTTTTGGCATCGGCTGGTGCGGGTCGTTCGTCTACAGCAACGTCTTTTGGCGTCGCTGTGGACTTCGGGGTTTGAGGCGCCCAGGTCCCGCAACTGCGCTGGGATCGGGGCTGTACTACACAGCCCCGATCCCAGAGCATATCCTGCGAGCACCGGGGTGCGGAGGAAACCTCCGCAACCCGGTGCTTTAACCCTTAGATTGCGGCGGTGCGTTACCGCAGCACAATCAAAGGGTTCCCCTGCTCTGTTGGGTGATTGGAACAACCGGTGACCCAACAGAGCCCGGGGAACGGCTGCACAGTCAGCCCTGGGGACGTAGAATGGCCCCAGAGCTATCTGTGTAAGAAGCCAGTGACCAGGGCAGACTGTGTGCTGTCCTGATCACTGCCTGTGTCAGACTGACACAGATTATAATGTATTCGTATATATGAATATGCTAATACATTACTAAGTGTAAAAAAAAAAAAATGTAAAACAGTTCTCCCTTCATGGATTTTAAAAAAAAAACAACAAAAAACATAAAAAGTGTAAAAAAAAATAAAAAATATTTAATAAAAAAATAATTGTGCATAAATTACACACACAAAACCTACACATATTAGGTATCCCCACGACCGTAATAACCTGTAGAATTAATCTAACAAGTTAAGTGTGAAATGTGAACGGTGTAAAAAAAACAAAAAAAAAATGTAAAAATTTTTTAAAAAATTCTGCTATTATTTATAAGTGAACTTAAACTAGTCCCCCATAAATTACAACTCGTCTCGAATAAAACGAGGCCTCACACAACTGCGTCATTGGAAAAAATAAAAAAGTTACAACTGTTGAAACGCAAGAAGGCAAAAACTAAAAAAACGTTCTGGTCATTAACTACTTTTCAGGCCTGGGAGTTAAGGGGTTAAAATCCAGCGATGTGTAGACAACAGCACAAATTTTTCATTGCGGTCTATACAGCACTGGGTACAGTCGGATTTTTGGCAGATTCTGAATACGGAGTCCATCGAAAATCTGCTGAGAATACCGTGCTGTGTAGACATAGCCTGAAGGTGGGATAGTAAACAGGTTGTGGGCAGATGATACAGATCCCCTCTGCTGCAGTCTGGTTCTTGTACAATAGCTGCATTAGATGTTGATGTAGAGGATGTTGTGGTGTAAACTAATAAGAAAGTTCCATCTCGGGGTACTTGTATAGTAAACCTCATCGTCTTCTCTTTGCAGGTACTGACTGTCCATTGAAGAGGAGAACACCGTTTGCCATTGAACTTTAGCTCTGTTTCCGTCTTCAGAAATCATGTCTGGAAACTACGACGACGCAGTTGGGGTTGAAGTGTCCAGCGACAGCTTCTGGGAGGTAAAGATGTTGGGATTTTTTTTGCCAGATTTTTACTTTTTTGTTTCACCAGTCTTGGACAGTGTTTGACCGGGGATCCTTAGGAGATACTTTTTAGGGCCCCGCTCTAAGTATATAGAACATGTAGAACTTAGAATTGCTTCACAGTCTTTCTTGCTGTCATTGTACATACGCCGCACACCGGCATGATGGCCTAGGACATCATTTATGACACTTCCCATAAGAAATAGACCTTATTGGTAGATGTTTGCTCTATGGTCACCTCCAAATGGGGTTGTCTTCTGCTGGAGCTTTAGAGGTGTTTTGTCATCAATGTCAGATGGGTGCCGGTAACCACTTAGACCCATCTCCAGAACGGGCCCCTGAAACTGCGCGCTCTGAATGGAGAAGTGGTCGCTCTTGTGCATGGTGGGAGTTCCAAGAACAAGCCATCAAACTCTCTAATGGGTGCAGATCTGGGTCTCGGAGGTGGAACCCATGTTGGGAACAGGCCCCCGAAAGTGTCGGTTCAGAATAGAGAGCAGCTTGTGCACAACTCTTCATTCTGTTCTATGGGAGTACCGGTGAGCGATGTGATGCGTTGTACTCAGAACTCCCATAGAAACGGATCAGAGAGTCGTGTGCAAGCTCTACTGACTCTCTATTCTGAGCTGAAACTTTCGAGGTTCTGTTCCTGATATGTGTGGGTCCCAAGGGTGGCCATCAAACTGTATGGTGGAAACCATTCTTTAAGGGAGTGTGGCTTATTTTAAAATTGGTATAGTTTGCTGTGAAATAAGAGGCTTGAAGGGCTTCTTCCAGAGATAGGGAAGGGAAAAAGCTTCTTCTGATCTGATACTGATGCTCTATTTTTTTTTTTTTTTTTAGTCCAACAAAAACTCTTTTTTTGGCTTAGAAAACCCATGTTTTGAGTTGGTAAAGTGGGTCCCCATCCTGGATCCTCCTTATGACCAGAGTGGTAAGCTTAAAGTGCATCTCTGTATTTGGAGGACCCGTCCTGTCCTTCATTGCACAGACAACCCATTGATTTGAATGGACACTGTGTAATACTTCCTCTTCCCTGAGGTGGCGCCATAAAGATATTGATGACTCACTGCCAGGTTTCCCGAGAAATGATGTCAGATCACCGGGGATCCCAGCAGGAGTACACTATGATCTGCTAATTCTCATGCAACCCTTCTAAAAAACTGAGATTGTCCAAAGCGTAGAACCCTTTTAAAGGACTTTTACGATGGATTAGGAAACTGTGTTCTTACAATGGACAACCCCCTTGGACAACTCTATGTTCTCTGGCTAGAATAAGCCTGTCCTTTTGTAGATTCTCAGCTCTGAAAAGCAAACTACTCTTTGCGCCACAAAGCCGTGTACCTTTAAGAATGGACTATATCAAATGCAAACAAAACCCAGACCCATGTCTGCAACCTACAAGACGACAAGCTTGTTCTGCAAATCCTCTGGTGCCTCCTTGAATGTGTTCTAGTTTCTACCTTGATATCAGATTTAGGACCTTTATGCTACCAAGACGCCTCCAGTATCTCGGGGTTGCGTGCTGACACCGTGTGATGAATGTAGGGCACCTTCACCCCCCACGGCTGGTATGAGATAATATTTACCATTCCAGGAAGTCCTCTGCCACCACAAGACTTCTTTTATGACCTGTCTCTTAGCTCCTCGAGCTTCCTGGAAGGCTTGTGTATACAATTAGGAATGATGGGCACGTGATCTCACCGGTGGAAGCCGTGGTGCACAGTTCTTGGGGAAATGTAATATTACATGATGCGTCTTCCCAAATTAGAAGCCACCCTGTTCTGGCCTATGAAGGGGTGTTCCAGTTTTTTAAAATTTGTGTTAAATGGGACCTGGGTGGAGGAAAATAGAAGAGAAAGGCAGAGTTGCCTCCCGGTCCCCCGCCGCTGCCGTTCTGTAACACACCGGGATCCATTCTTCACTTCATGTGACCTCTCCGCGTATTCGGTCATTTTAGAACGTGAACCTGTCCTAATACAGTAGGAATTCCCTAATACTATATCTTGTGTACTTAGGGACCTAATAGGTTCTGGGTGTACAGGGACAGGTTCCGGTTCGGGGTCACCCTTATTAGAGCAGTCCTGTTAGAACCAACCCTAACTATACAGTAGGTATTCCCTAATACTATATCTTGTGTACTTAGGGACCTAATAGTTTCAGGCTATATAGGGACAGGTTCCGGTTCAGGGTCGCCCTCATCAGAGCAGTCATTATAGAACCAAGTCCTATTAGATCCCTAACTATAGAGTAGGAATTCCCTAATACTGTATCTTGTGTACTTAGGGACCTAATAGGACATGGTTCTATAAGGACTGCTCTGATGAGGGCGAGCCCTGAACCGGAACCTGTCCCTATACACCCAGACCCTATTAGGTCCCTAAGTACACAAGATGTAGTATTGGGGAATACCTACTATATAGTGTGTACTTCGGGATCTAATAGGGCCTGGGACTATAGGGACAGGTTCCGCCTTGCCTTGATCAGGGCGGTCACTCTGATTTATGTAGGAAGAGTTCTCTCGCTTTGGTTTTTCTGTTGGAGGGCGAGACTACGGTCAGCATAGTCCTTTTTAACTATTGGAAATAAAAGTAATATTTTAGTTCCATTAGGTCTCTATAGCTGCTTTTTGATAGTTGGTTTTGGGTGACCTTTGTTCTTCGTTTATTTTATTTTTTTTTCCCAGTCCTTTTCATCATAAAATTGGTTTCTTTGTGTAGTTACTCTTCTATTGCCTTGGGTTTCCTCTAGATAAATGGTGATCCATGATAATAAGACCACAGACAATGCTCGTTGCTAGCCACTTTATATAAATGTGGAGCACCCTCTGACGTCTTTGTCGGAAGACTCCTCATGGAATTAGGTATCCGGAAGGTCTATGGTCTTGTGGTTTGGCTCGCTGTCGGTTAAGCAGATGTCTCTCTAGTGTTGGCCGTAGCCCTCCTTTTTAAGCCGTTTTGTTCTTTCCCTACAGTATCGTCTTTCTCGGGGCCGATCGCCTATTAGTTGCATCTGCTTTGCGTTAGTTCAAATTTGCTGAGCTGTGTTCCCTTGTCTTTTCACATTGTTCGAGCAGGAAAACCATGACGTGAAGTCATCTGGAGGTTCTGTAGGAAACTTGTAACAATTAGTGAGTCATAGTAGGCCAGGATCTCGCCCGAGAGGAACTTATTAGCAAGTGAAAGGAAGCTATCCCGTGTTCTGGAATGTAGTACAATACAAGGCAGTGGTCTGGAAACTATGGCTTTCCAGCTGATGCCAAACTGCAACTCCCAGCATGTTGGCTCTTTGAGTTTTGGAACCAGATTCGAGATCCCAGGTCTGAAGATTTCAATACTTTGTCTTTCCAAATATGTTGCTCCTCCTTAGGCACCACAGGTCTAGCATGTGTCATTGGCTGTCATGCAGTGTTAAAGGAATTGTCCAGGATTAGAATACGATACTTTCCCCAATAAACAACCACACCTGCCCATTGGTTGTATGAGGTATTGTATTTCCACTCGACTGACGTGAATGGTGCTGAGCTGCAATACCAGCACTGAACCACCATGGACAGGTGGGGCGCCGTTTCTGAAAAAAAAATGTGTTTTTCTAATCCTGGGCAACCCCTTTACACCAATGGTCCTGCAACCCACTCAAAAAAGAGCAACCCCCAATCCTCATTGCACAGCTCCTCAGGCTGTGTGCCCACTAATGGAGGTATTTATACCCTTAGGGTATGTCCACATGGCTAATCTTGAAGCTATTTTCAGGTTTCCTCACCCAAAACGGCATCAAAGAAGCCTCCAAAATGCCCCCAGTTCATTTTCATGGTTTCCTGTATAAAACAGAGTTGTAGTTCCCACGCCTTTTTTGCACTTCCTTGGACGCTGTTTTGGGCGCTAAAATGAAGGGTCACATCAATTCTTGAAGCATTTTCAACGCTGAAAATCCTCATAGGAATCAATCTAAAGTTTCCAAACCTTGTCCACAACCTCGGCGTGTTTTTCGGCACGGTTTTCGCCCTGGCCATTCATTTGTATGAGTGTTTCAGAAAGAAAACAGTGTTGGAAAATCTCATTTTAAACCTGATCAAATCCTCGTCAAAACCTTGTCTGAAAAGTGCTTCGTTGAGGTGCTTTCCAGACAAGGTTTTGACACTGATTTGGACTCTGAAAATTAAGTGTCTGAATCGGCCGTGTGAACATCGCCTTAAAAGGGTTGACCAAGATTAGAAAAACATGGCTGTATTCTTCCCAAAAGCACCATACCAGTCCATTGGTTGTGGTATTGTAGCCCAGCCCCATTCACTTAAAGGGGTTGTCTCACTACAGAGATTCATGTTACCTCCGTCTTGTTTTCTTGGTTTCACTTTGAATTCAGGGGCGTGTTTACTGGCTTCTACTAGGCTGCAGTAGAAGCCAGGTCTGTAGCTATAGAAACCAGTGCTGGCAGCCTATCACGAGAGAACAAACAGGTCTGTAGCTATAGCGACCAGCACTGGCAGCCTATCAGTAGTGATCAAACAGGTCTGTAGCTATAGCTATAATGAGGAGCTGATGCAGCCCATACAAGAGAGGATATCTAGGAATAGATTGGACACTGTTAATAGACACTGTTAATAGACACATATTGCAAAGTGACTTATTTTTACAAGATCTTTAACATAAAAAGCAAACCAAATGGGCTGAACTAGATGGACGTATGTCTTTTTTTTCGGCCTGACAAACTATGTAACTATGTAGTGAGACAACCCCTTTAAATGGAGCCGAGCTCCAATACCAGACACTGCCCACGAACAATGGTGGCGTTGACCGTATTTGACCAATCTTAGATGAAGTTGCTGGTTTGGGTGAGATCAGATGACTATTCTATGTGTTTTGGAGCGCCTGTCTGACCCCTGGCAACAGATGTTGGGGCAGACGGGAATTGGGCATACTCTTTTATGTCAAGGGTGTTTATGTAAAGGGACACTTGAAAGCCATCTAATGTGTATGGACACCTATAGAAGAGGTGTTTCCCTTGCTATCTCCCTGGGGGCATTTTGCCCATTTGATTGGCATAGTTTGAGGGGCTGTTCCATCTGGTAATATTATCTCTGAGGCCTGCTCGAAGCTGTCTCTCCCCACTCGTTTCTATGGGAGCGCCTGTTCATCATTGCTTCTGCTGGCTTCCCACCTCGGATTGCCCACCTTGATTTAACAGGCCAACGCATGCCTCTCCACTTTTCCAGAGCCAATGTTCTGGGACCTGAGTCTAAGAGCCCCTCCACTTTGTAGTTGCCAGTTTGTTGGTGTATTCTCTGTGTTTCTACCTTGCATTAAGCTACATTCCTGCTTGTGTCCTTCCTGTACGGACCTTTGGCTATTCCTGACCCACTTACTACTGAGCATGACCTGACCTCCTGCTTGAGACCTGTTTACGATTGTACACCCCTGCCTTCACCTTCTGCTTGTGACCCGACTGTCTCTGCCTTCATAACGGCAGCCGGCACCGCAAAGTGGACACATCGGAGGTAGCAACCTGGGAGTTCCCTGCATTGGAGTCTATGCCCCGTTGCGGAGGTTGAAGGTGAAGGCTAGGGTCTTCTTGGACTTCTCCTTGGTGGCCTTATGCCAAAACTCGTTGCCCACACAGGACCCACTCCTATCCATGCTCTCTCTGCTATAGTCTGAACTCCTATAGAAATGAATGGGGAAAGCTGTGCAAGTGTGGCCATCTCCAATTGTCTGAGGTTCGTATTGAGCTGGCTTCTTGTATTACATGATGGTTAGTATGGCCAAACAGTTCAATTTTATTTTCGTCAGACCACAGCACGTGTCTCCAAAAATTTAGGTCTTTGTTCCTGTGTACATTTGCAAACCTTAATCTGGCTTTTATATGCTTCTTTTGGAGTAATGGCTTCATCCTGGCAGGGTGGCCTTTCAGCCCATGTTGTTGATACAATACTCGTTTCACTGTGG
>JAODAL010023742.1:15000-62026 GCA_025379985.1 Phyllomedusa bahiana
ACAATCGGACTCCTCAGATTCAATAGGGGAGAATGGATCTACAGCTTCTTTTTTAGAATCACCCCAAAAAATGAGAGTTCTTTTATAATATGTAATACTCTTCAGGCTCAAAAGAAAAGATAATATATTGAGGGTTCAAGGGCCCCAGGGCCAAATCTAAAAAAAAAGGCCGGTCATGGTCGGTGAATTAACATCTTATATAACAAATAGAAGATCTTTGTAAAAGTTCTGGCTTTTTAATTTGTCTCTTATACGTTAATTAAATATGAAATACAGTTTTTTTTTTTGAAACGGGCGACTATTCTTTTGCCCCACCAACATCGAGTTGACCAATTTCAGTATTTTTAGATTTTCACAAACTCATTAGAAAAATGACATTAGCTCGTCATTACTCGATACACCAATCACAGTTCAGAATTGTTAACTATTAACGAAAACAATTCAGATAAAACTAAGTCCAGTTAATTACCCTATCCAGTCACAGGTGGCATTTCATCAAAACATTTCAAGAAAATTGTAGGTAGGAGATTTAACAAAAATAAAACCCTACATATAAAAGTCTAATATGTGAATATAAAGAGAAACAAGAAGGCGCTAATAGAACTCCAAAACAATCAAAATATCATCATTCGTCGGCTGATAAAGGGGGGGGGGGGGGGGGTATGTTATTCTGATTATAGAACTTTACCTAGAGAGAAGCATTAACATCTCTAGGCGATCAATCTTATTATACAAAATGTGATCATGGACCCATTACCTAAATTAGAATACGCTGTTGGTAATATTGTGGAAAAAGCTTTTAAGACAAATGTTCATAAATCAAAAAAGAGAAAAAATTCTATTCTTATTCCGACCAAAATAAGCCATTTTTTTTTTTGATTTTTTACGAAGTTCATGAAGTTCTAGTGAATCCAACTGGACGCCCACATTATATCTGGTAATAAATTGCAAATAACAAGTCAATTTTCACATTACATAGATATCCCATCTCTCAACAGCATGTGATCAATGGAAAGCTATTTACAGGACTCAGGGCCATTTTAATTAAATTATTACAAGATATTCAATTTGCACCAAATTATCTCTTTAGTAACGGCTGGACGTATCTGCCCTTTATTCTATTATTTCACATTTCAATAGGCTTGCTGTGCATAAAAAAAAACTTTAGAAAAATGATGAATCCATGTCAGTGTCAAAAAAAAGAATTTCTCCTAAAAGGTTTGGAATTTTATTATCCAAATAATTTTTTCAACCTATACCAGTGAAGTATTTATAAAACAGACCGAGGTGGTGGCTATGGGTATGACGAGAGGGTGGCACCAACATTCGCCAATCTATTTATGGGGTGTTTTGAGCAACAATAGATTTATGAATATACGAGTATGCTAAACAAATCGTTTTATATAAACGTTATATTGACGATTTGGTTTTTATTATGGTCTGGTACAGAATGAGAGCGTTCACACATTCATTGAACACCTCAATAATATACAATGGAAGGTATCAAGTTGTCACTAAATCATGATAGTGATCAAAAAATGAGTTCCTAGATTTGCTTGATTACCATCGAAATTATAAAGTATCCACAAAATTTTTTTAAGCAGGTTCATAAATAATTACATATATTGACTTCAGAAAAATAAAATTGCAAAACTTGAAAAAACAGGACCAGTGGGCCCCCCCCCCCCCCCCCCCACCCTCCCCCCCCCCCCCCCCCCCCCCCCACCCCCCCCCCCACCCCAAAAAAAACCCCCCACCCCCCCCCCACCCCACCCCCCCCCTCCCAATTAACCATCAAAATTTTATAAAGGGGGGTTGGGGGGGGAGGCGGGGCGGGGTCCGGGGTGGGGGGTGTGGGTGGGGGGGGGGGAGGGAGGGGGACACCCCCCACCCCCCCACGGGGGGGGGAGGGGATAACAAAAAATAAAAAAAGGGGGGGGGGGGGGGGGGGGAATCCCCCACCCCCCCCCCACCCCCCCCCCCCACCCAAATCAACACCCCACCATCCATTTTCCACACCCCATTGTTATCCCCCAACCCAATCCCCCCCACCATTTTGGGTGGGGGGGGGGGTGGGGGGGGGTGGGGCCACTTTTACATAAAATAGCCCTTTACAAAAAACACAACAAAAAGACAAAATAACCAAACAAAATACAAAACAAAAATCATAACCAAACAACAAAAAAAATACGGGGTGGGGGGGGGGTGGGGGGGGGTGGGTTTCCCCCCACCCCTTTTTTCCCCCCCCCCCCACACACAATCGTACGGTACAGTTTTAGACGAATTAAAAAGATTGTACTGAAGATTAGATTATAAACATAACAACTCAGTTTTTAAAAAATCGGTTTATTGAGAAAAATTTACCCTAAAGAGCTACTTGAAGATTGCCATTATGAAGTCTAATGTTTTAAAAACATATTTTACCTCTTACACAGTTCTAATGCCTACAAAAGATACATCAATAACATTATCTCCAAAGAAAAAAAACTAAATAAAATAAATTTTTCTCTGATAACTAGGTATAATTCTTTCATGCTCAAATTAAAACAATCCCTCAACAAGCATTGGTATAATTTTGAATGAAGACCATATCTAAGGCCCGTTATACCAAAAATACTAATCTGATATTTCAAAGAACCGCACAAACATTAAAAGGTATGATTGCCCCAGTCGGAAATAAACATTCTTTTAATAGTAGACATATCATTTCTTCTGAAGGGGCAGCATCCCATGTAATACTCCGAAATGCAAATGTTGTTGGCATGATCAGGGCAACGACACGTATCACCTCAAAAGGCAACGAAAAAAACTTATCCCATAAAAATCTTTTAGAACTGTAAAGTAAACATGTTGTTTTACGTGATTGAATGTAAAAATGTTCTTTGCAATACGTAGGCAAGACCACCTTGCCTTATAATATTAGTTTAAATGGTCATAGTGCCAGCACAAAAAAAGGTGTTCTTTTTTACAAAAGCATAGCAAGACACTGCACAGAGGCACATAATAAAGATTTTTTCAGTTTTCAATATTAACCCCTTATAGAAGTGTTAATTGTGATGTACCCAATCGTTCCCAGATTCTTCAAAAAAAAGAAATGTTACTGGATCTTCACACTACAGGACTGAGGCCAAAGGGATTAAATGAAGTAATCGAAACTATTTTACATTGGTCCATTCTTTAGGCATCACAATTTTATAAGAAATTGCAGTTCTTAATTGAATGTAAGGACTATATAGCGTAGCAGTTTTTTTAGGTACTTCATTTTTTTTAAGTAATTACATATTAATATTTTATGAACTCTGGTTTGGTGAAGCCTATTAGGTTTTAATTTGGTCATATATTTATATTTATTAGGAGACTGATATCATGCAGGTTAGGCCCACGTTTCACACGGCTTATTCCCGACGGATTTGTGCACGTAATATTGAGCGCACAAATCCGCCGTGAATAAGGGGCGGGACGGTGGGCGTAGCCGGCGGGGGCGGTCCCGGCCCCATAGACAATGCATTGTTTACGGCTGCGTCCGCGCCGTAAATAATGGGCATCGTCACTTTCTCCCCGCCCGACTGATTCGACGAGCGGGGTAGGAGGAGGAGCGACGGATTCCACTGTTCTCAATGAGAGCAGTGGTTTACCGTAATGCTGCGCGGATTGGCGCCGTATGAAGCGGCAAATACCGTCGCGCGCAGTTACGGCGCCAATCCGCAGGCAGAATAAGCCGTGTGATCGGGGCCTCCTTAAGGTTATTGCGGTTTCACTTGTAAACAGTAGCAATCATGGGACCTCATCGTCTCATAGTGTTGGACATTGGGAGATTGACAGGATCTCCTTACTCAGTTCCCTGTGCATGCTGACATCTGAAACCCGGATATCCAATGACATCATTTGATTGAACAGCTTTCACCCACCAGTTCTTTAAAGCTAAAAGAATGTTGTGTGTGGGACTGACACGAATAGTGTTTGACTGATCTGTCCATCCATTCAGCGTCTTTTTTCGTTAGAATCAGATACGTCGGACTTAAAAGATCTTTGGTTCGTCGATGCCGTTGCGGGACAACTTCCTGCCGGCATCCACTGTTTTATATATAAAGCCTGTAGCATTGTGAAGGTTGCATGCCCTGGAGAGTGCGGGTTTGCCGAGAAACGCGCTTTGAGCCTTTTTGATTTATGTCTTTTGGTTTTTTATTGATGGGACAGCAAAAGTCTGGCCTGCACTTTTTTAACAATAAAGCTAGTCTTTTTAATAGATTATAGGAGAGATCCGTTCTCCTCTGTTTTTGCCTCGGAGCGCCGGATCCACGTACCATTTTCGGATACTTTAAGATTGTATGTGTGTGTGTGTATATGTATGTATGTATGTATGTAGATTATGTATGTATGTATAAATTTATATTGATATATATATATATATATATATATATATATATAGATATTCTCGTTATCTAAGTGATCCAAATATGAAGGTTTTTTTGGTTTTGTTTTTTACCTGACGACTTTAGATGTTTTTGTTTTTTATTTTTATGAAGTACAACTTTAGTTCATTACAAATAAAAAGTTTAAATTTTTTTTATTTTTTTTTTACTTCATCAGTTAAAATTTTTTCAGCCTTTTAAAGTTTTGAAAAAACGCAAATTTTTGGGGCCCCGGTAAGACTTTTTTAAAAATTTTTTTTATTTATACTCAGGCCCAAAACAAAATAAAAGGGGGGGGAGGTTTTTTTTTTTTTCAGAACGGGAACCCCGGGTTTCATTTGATAAGTTTTCCCAAAAAGATGGTTTTTTTTTTTTGTTTTGAAGGAAAACAAATTAAAAAAAATTTTGATGCGCAATTTTGAAAAAATGCTTGGGGGTTACTTGTGTTCCCCTTTTTTGTATTTGTATGGGGTTTAATTTTTGGGGGCATCAAAAAAATTTTTTTTTTTTTTTTTAAAACCCCCCTTTTAAAACCTTGGTTTTTTTGTTGTTGTTTTACCACGTTCCCTTTTTTCCTCCTCCGGGCCTTCCCCAAACCATAAATTTTTTTTATTTTTCCAAACTACTTTAAAATATTAGGGGTTTTATTTTTTCGGGACAAGATGTTTTTCATAATTTCTATAGAATAAACTGGGAATGGCAAAAAAAAATTTTCCCAAGGGGGGCAAATGGTGGAAAAAAAAGTTATTTTCGCCATGTTTTCCCGGGGTTTTTTGGGTTTTTAAAAGCGTTCAATATTCGGGAAAAAATTGTTTTTTCTTTTTTATTTTCAGGTTTAAAACGCCCTCCAAACATTAAACCCAAAAATGTAGGGGGTTTCCGTTTTTTTTTTGGTACCGGTTAAAAAAAAATTTCCCAAATTTCTTCTATTTTTGAAATTTGCGACCGGCCCCAATTTCCCCCGTTTGTGCGCCAATAACTTTTTTTTTAAAACCCCCTACGGATGTTTTTAGGGGGTATTTTTTTGCGGGCTGAATGTACAGTTTGGAAAAACAATTTTTAAATTTTTTATCAAATTTTATTCATTTTTTTTTAAATGAGTAAAATCAAAAAAAACGCACGTTGGGAAAATTTTTTTTCTTACGGTGTTTTAGCGTAAGGGGGTACATGGGTGTTTTTAATTTTTTTTAGATCGGACTTTTTCCCGGATGCGGTTTACCAAAAAAGGGGTAAAACCCTTTTTTTTAAAAAATTTTTTTTTATCGTTTTTATTTGGAAAATGGGGAAAGGGGGATGATTTGAACTTTTTAATACTTTTTTATTTTTTGCACTTTAAAACTTTATTTTTTTAACTGTAACATTGAGTCCACATAGGGTGCTTGACCACCTGGTGACGCGATAGTTAATACAGTCATTGCATAGACAAATGCATTAGACGTCCCAAAGAGGCGGTTTCCCCCCATTTGTCTCCTTTGGAAAGGGGGGGGCAAACCAGGACATGGCGTGACGAGCGTTCACGGGGTCCCGCTGCCATGTCGGGGTTGGGGACGCTGCGGGTTGCTCGGCCTGGTTCTCATTGGGGAGATCAAAGCGGGCAAAAGAGTATTGTAAGCAATGCCTCATGGGGGAAAAAAGTATGTTAATTAGCTGTACTCCAGAAAGAAGAGAATAGCCTCTCTAGTGCCACCTATAGGTAGCTACCCTGTAATATCCAACCCATAAAAATAGAAACATGACTGGGGTATTCGCCCAGCTAGATGCCCATCTGTAGATGGCTATTTCGGGTTTCTTGGCCTCCGTCAGTACAGTGCAGAGTACTGGATGAGATTGCCCAAATCTGAACCCAGTATAGCAGCTAGATGTTCAGGACCTTTGGGAATTGTTTGGCACAATTGTATAGCTTTGCTTTTAGGTATATACTACCTCCTTTATGACCTTGGGATACAAAATCCATGAAGCTTTGGCTCAACTCACCCTTTACCCCCCCCCTTTATGGGGACAAACTTTAACCCCCTTTGACTTCTACTGTCAACCCTTTTACCCAAACAAATATTCAACTTTACTAATTTTTAAAATTTTTTTTTACAATATTGATTTTGCTACCGCACTTCGAAACTAGAGCTCATCCACGTTTCATGTACTGATTTTAGAGTTTTGAGAGACACATTTTTCTTCTCAACACCCTTGACCTTTTAAGAAAATGACTGCACAATACAAATGAATATCCACTTCGACCAGGACTGGTTATCCACCTAGACCCTTCTGCTGATGCCATACTTTGTGTTTGCGTGAGGCCTACAGAAGTTCTTATTGCTTGGCAGAGAGAACTTGAGTTAGGACTTGTTGCTTAAGTAACCAAATGCCTTCTACAGTTGACTGTATGCGACTTGAAGGGTCAAACTTTTTAAGGTTTTTGAAAATTTTAGGTTAGGTTCACATTAGCATCCACAGTTCTTGTTATAACCAGGTCCTAACACATCTCCATCAAGGTTCCAGTTCATAAGACAGTAGGGTCCATCAGGATCCATCTGGAAATCATTCAGGGACCCATGACCCTAAAAGGATCACAATCTCATTTGTAGATTCTACTTACTGGTTATGTTTTGGGGTGGCAGGGGATCTCCACCCAGCAACCATCAGGAGGGCATAAGGAATCTGTAGCCATTTTCCTTTACCATATTGATTTTTGGGGACGCCAGGTTTTCCAATTTGCGGTGTCAAAAGTGAACTTGGGTTCCAGTGGTTGGCAATTTACACCACGTGGCGGAAGGAAAGCTCTAAGGGTACCGAGTAGTAAGTCCTTGGCCATTTCCATTGGGTTCTACACCTGTTAAAAGGGTTTTGCTACAAAGGCATTTCATGCCTGCTTTGTCCTGCTTCAGGTCAGTGTGTTCAAAAGGAGGCGTGTATGATTTGTTTGAACTGCATATCATATGACCCAACAGACTTGACGTCACCATGCCTTTCTCCTCAGTTTGCTCATTCTAGTCAAACAAAGGTCTGTTTATGTAATGAGCTGTGAGACGCTACAATGCAGCTGAGGGGTTAGCACTTCAGCCTTCAGTATAGGGTTCCTGGCTCAAATCCCTGCAGGAGCCAAAAGTGGAATTTTTTTTTTTTTTGTCTCAATGCACATACCTGATTGAGGTTTCTTTTTAGTTGCACTGTTTGGACTAATTACTAAGGAGTATAGAGGACAGGAGTAGAATGGCAGCACTCAGCAGTGAGTGTGTGTGATTACTAGACAGGAAAGAGTGATGTCTGAGCATGTGCGGCCAGGACTGAGAAGCTCTCGTCACTGGTCGTGCCCCTGGAGACGAGCTGTACACTATTAATCTCTTAGGGCGTGTCCCCACGGCATGGGATATCGGCCCTTCAATGTGAAGGGGGAGAGCTTTTCTCCGCTCATCGCGGAGAAAAGCCCCTCCCACCCGCGGCCGTAGGGACGGCCGCAAAACAGTGCAAATACCGGTCGCATAAACCAACCGGTATTGTCACTTGCCGGGAGCATCTAAAACCAAAACGGTACAGAATTGGTAATAATAATGAATGGTGAAAATGGTTCTAATTTGCAAGTTTCACACATCGGTTTTACTTTGTTGCAAAACCACTTTAAATTCACTCTAAGGCCTCGTTCACACGGCTTATTTCGGCGCGGATTGGCGCCATACTGCGCGCCGGATTTGCGCTTCAGTGCGGCTCCAATCCGTCGCAGTCATTACGGTAATCCACAGTTCTCATAGAGAACAGTGGATTCCGTCGCTCCTTCCCGCTCGGCAAATCCGCCGGGCGGGGAGAAAGTGACATGCACATTATCCAGGCGCAATACGCGCCGTGGATAATGCAAGTCTATGGGGTCGGTGGGCCCCGCCCCTTATTCAAGCCGGAATTGCGAGCGAAATCCGGCTCTCAATTACGGCTTGAATAAGCCGTGTGAACCAGGCCTTATAGTAGCCTTGTTTTACCTCTAATACATTATGTATTTTTCACACAGATTCGCTCTGGGTAAAACCACTGAAGTTTTACAGCAATAACCCCGTGAATGAAATTTAAACAAATCTTATGCACGCTCTGGGAAAAATGTACTGCTGAAATTGTTGTGCTGATTTGAATTGAAAATTGCAAGGATTTCTTGCAAATTTTTTTTATTACATTTAGTAGAAAATCCATCCTATTGTTGCAAATATTACTGCGGATCTATAGCTGCGTCAGCAATTCCAAATAAAAGTTCAAAGCAAGAAAAAAATCCACTGTTCTCACCTTGCTGATCACCTGGTGCCCCCGTGGCAATGCTTCTCTGGTGTCCTCACTGGTTTCTGTATAACCGGTCAATGGCGATTTTTGTGCTTTGTCAATCGCTGGAGCAGTCATGTGTCGGCGCCCCCGGGTGTACAGAGACCAGGGAAGCATTGACCCAGAGCGGCAGGGAAGTGAGTAGTATAGTGTATTTTTGTGTTTTGGCACCTTAGCTATTTTCTTTAGGGAAATCTGTACTAAAATCCATACAGTTTGGTGTTTGTCTTGGAGATTGCGGTTGGAAATTTTCTGCAGTCATACCAAGTTCTGTTTCACTATTTTTTTTTATTTTTTTTTATTACTTGCTTAAAGGGCTTTTCTTGCAACGAAGATCATAGTTGAAAGTGAGGGGACCATAAATCTAAGCATGTCCGTCCTTGGTTACCATAAGCAATATGTTATGGTTTAGGAGAACGGCTATTTGTTTAGTGCTTGGTAACGAAGTGAGAGCTCCGGTCGGGTTACGACCAGGTCCCGCCCCTGGTCGTAATCGGGAACGTGCGTCCAAGGTATATGCAGGAGATAGGCGGTGGACGGGAGTGCGCAGGGGGACGAGAGAGAGAGCAAGCAGTGGTAGGTGCGACGTGCGGTGTTGGTCACTGACAGCAAGCAGTGGTAAGTGCGGGGTTGGTCACTGACAGCAAGCAGTGGTAGGTGCGACGTGCGTGGTTGGTCACTGACCGCGATCAGAGGTCCTGCAGCAGAGAGAGATCATGTGCAGTCCCATGTAAACACAAACAGATAAAGTGTATAGTTTTGTTCTGCAGATCTGTAGAGTTCAGAGGTGTAGTAATCTGCAGGATATATGACTGGGAAAGATGGGTGATTTTTTTGTTCTCCGTTTCACACACAGAGTCCTGAATGTCAAATGCCCATTCTAATTACAAAGTGTGTAGAGAAAGTGAGAAATGTAGATATACACTATCGAGTTACACTTAGCTTTTCACTTCCTACGACAGCTGAGAACCTTTCCCTTCCCCCGGCTCACGTGCACACTTTGGGGCGTGTCTGCAGAGAGTGAAGATACTCCCTGCTGGGAGGAGAAATACGCCCCTCCATTTCACAAGCTCTATAAACGGCTGCCAAATGGTGAAACGAGAATACCCCTGTAATAGAAGGGTAGCATTTTGGATTCAGGTCAGTGTCAAATTTAACCTGCATCCAAGCATGTTGATTAAATTTTTGGTAAAAAAAAAAAAAAAAATCAACCCTAGCACTAAGTAGCGTTGCTTGATTAGGTCTCGGTTTGGTTTGACAATGGTTTGACCGGACTTTGGAAATTTTTCGTCTCACACCCCTTCTCTATCCCTAGATTGGGGTTAGGGTGTTTTTCAAAATCCATACAATTTGATTCATATTTGTCTTGCAGATTCCAGTTAGAAATGCTGCAGAAACTTTCTGTGCTCATTCCAGGTTCTGTTGCTCTATTTCTTTTTTGCTTAGTAGTAGTATGGCGCTTTGAATTCTGCTCAATATCAAATCAAATTTGGTAAAAATTGACCCAAAACAAATCTAGCCTAACCCTATTAATTTGTGTTGCTTGACTTGGTCCATGTTTGGTTTGACAAAAGTTTGACCAAACTTGTAATAACCTTTGGGTTTGGGAATTTTTTGTTTCCTATAATCCCAACCCTTGCCCTGTCCCTGGATTGGGGTTAGGGTGTTTCACAGGCTTTTAGGGGTTAACGTCCCGGTCCACAGCACTCCCGGTGCAGCATCAACGCCAGTCTGTCACTTCTGTTTACTATTACACAGGGATTATCCTGTGTGAGGGTATGTTCACACGGCGTGTTGAATCCATTTTGAATCCGAAAATCCCATCCAAAAGCGCTGCGTCAATCGTATCCTAAACACATCCAACACACATGTGCGTGTTTGGATGCATTTTGGCTGCAGCAGGACCGCACCTTATAAGTTTAAACAGGGCGTCTGCTGCGCCTTTTGGATCAAGAATTGACATATCGATTCTATGAATGGATCCGAAAGACGCAATAAGACACGCGTCAGTGATCACTCATCTGAACGCCGATGCGTCTTTTACATTGAAAGCGATGTAAATCACACTGCACATTGTTAGATGCGTTTTTGGATCCGATTAGGGTCCGAAACACGGATCCAAACACACATCTAAAAACCTATGCAAACACGGAGTCAGCACGCCGTGTGAACATACCCTTATGGTGAGTGATGTCAGACTGGGAATGGCAAGTTAACCGCTAAGACTATGTCTACACAGTACTTTATTCAGTATATAGAATCCACTGAAAATCCGACTGTAACCAGTGCCCCATAAACCGCAATATAAAATCCGAGCTGTAGTCTACAGATTTTCTATTGTCGGATTTCTAAACCACCGGAATATGGAACATGCTCTGTCGTCCGGTGGATTCTCGTACATGTCCGTGTACTGAGTCGGCCAAAACCTGAAAACCGCTGGCGTTTTTTTGTGCAAAAATCGTGGCGCGGCGATGTTGAAATGCTGTCGGATTTCCAACGGCATTTTAACTTATGCCGTGTAGATATAGCCTAAAAACCTGCAAAATACGTCAACCCCAACGTAGGCATAGGGTTAAGTTTAGCCAAAAAATTCCTGAACCCGATTGATGCTACCATCGGAAGATCCGTGGAACAGTAAATTAGCTCCTAATGTCCGGCTCAACACTCCAGCCCCCAACCTTGGAATAGGGCAAAGGTTAGGTTTAGAGAAAAAAAAATTCCCAAATTTTTGGTTGAACAGTTGTCGACTCAAACAGTGACCTCTTCGAGCAACATTACTTAAAGGGGTTGTCTCACTATGAATATCATAGTTTAAAAAGAGGGGACCAAAAATCTGAGAGAGAAAAAAACCATCTTTCCCTGAATGTCAAATGTCCATTCTAGTCCCACGTAAAACAGAAAAAACAGCAGTCCCATGTAAGATTTGCAGTCTTGCATTGGCAGACCCACACAAATCTGTGTATTCCCATATAAAATGTGCAGTCCTGCATCGGCAGACCCACATAAATATCATGTGCAGTCCCACATAAAATAGAAAACACAGCAGTCTCGTAAGATGTGCAGTCTTGCATCGACAGACCCACGTAAATCTTGTGTGCAGTCCCATGTAAAAAAAAACCTTGAGACCGATGCGAGGTCCTACTTAAACCACTTGTGAGACAGATGTGCAGTCCCATATAAACACAAACAGATAAAGCGTATAGTTTTGTGCTGCAGATCTGTAGAGGGCAGAGGTGTAAATCTGCAGGATATATCACTGTGTGAAAGAGCGAGACAGAGAGAAAAAAATCACCCATCTTTCCAAGAGTCCGGATTGTCAAATGCCCATTCCAGTTACAAAGTATATAAAGAGAGCAAGAAATTTAGATAAACGCTATCAAGTTACACTTGGCTTTTCACTTCCAATGACAACTGAGAACCTCTCCCTTCCCCCAGCTCACACAGAATGAATCCTCAGGTGCACTCTATGGGGGCGTGTCTGCAGAGAGTGAAGATACTCCCTGTTGGGAGGAGAAAAACACCCCTCCATTACAGAATCTATGTTTGGCAACCAGCAGAAAACATTTCCAACTGTTGTAACGAGACAACCCCTTTAACAGTAAAAAGCTGCATATTTTTTGGAAGGCGGCAGCTGGTGATGAGCGTGGCACGATACGGGGATTTTCTAAATTGAAACCTTATCAAAAACTATAGCCGCGGAAGATTTACAGGGATAACCACTTCTTAGAAACTGTGTTAATCCTATTAAATGCCAATTTTCTTTTCTATCCCCCCCTCCGTCACGGTGTTGTGTTGTCATGGTGATATTTGACAGGTTAAGATATGGAGAAGGAGCTTTGCGTTTGCAGTTTTCGTGTTGCCTGCGTGCGGTACGACGAGCGGCGGGGGCGCTTTAAGAACATTCTGCTGGTTTGTTAACCATTGGTGCTACTTGGTTACACGATTCAGATGTACTTGATGCATCTTATAATGAGGAATTTCTCAAATCTGTAAACCTTGCTATTTAAGGAGCGGGGCGATGGGTCTGGGGTCTGCAGGGTTAATGGCTGCCTTGGTTTTTTGCCATGGATTACACGTTGCAGGAATTTGGACAATTTACAGTTTCTATACATTGAGAATTCCCAGTCCTCCTTCAGCGATACCGGGAGCTGGGATATAACAAGAGGAGCTTTCTGTTCTCCCTGCAGAGCGTCTCGCCACAGGCTGCCTGTTTATACAGGGGGAAGAGGTTACATAACCAGAGAGAGAGGGAGAGACTTGTCCAACCCGAGTTCGGGCCTTATGTATGAAGCCATTTATAGGGGTCTGGTCCCGGGAGCCAGCGACGTGGAGGATTCGACTCTCTCCTTACTCTGCAAAACAGATATGTGAAGAATGTTTGACTATGTGCTAAGCAGACGTTATCACACCCAGGAGGCAAAGACAGCCTGGAAAGGAATGGGCGGAAAAAGGGAAAGGCGAGGGTCAGGGTCAAGGTGAGATAAGAGGATAGGACGGCAGAGGAGAGGGAAGCAAGATGGTGGAGGCGGACAGAGAGGGTTAATGAAAGGCAAAGGGGTAAATATACAGGAAACGGGAAAGGAAAGGGTCAAGGAGAGGTTAGGACGGCAGAGGCAAGAGAGAAGAAGGTGGAGGGGGACAGAAAGGGTTAATTGAAGACAAAGGGTTAAAGGGAAGGGAAGAGAGGTGAATATGGAGAGTGGTAAACAGGGATAGGGAAGGGTCAAGGTGAGATGAGGGGATAGGACTTCAGAGGAAAGGGAGATAGGAAGGTGGAGGGGGACAGAGACGGTTAATGAAAGGCAAAGGGGGTAAATATGCAGGAAACGGGAAAGGAAAGGTTCAAGGCGAGATGAGAGGATAGGACGGCAGAGGAAAGGGATACAAGAAGGTGGAGGGGGACAGGAAGGTGGAGGGGGACAGAAAGGGTTAATGGAAGACAAAGGGTTAAAGGGAAGGGAAGAGAGGTGAATATGGAGAGGGGTAAACAGGGATAGGTAAGGGTCGAGGCGAGATGAGAGGAAAAGGACGGCAGAGGAAAGGGATACAAGAAGGTGGAGGGGGACAGGAAGGTGAAGGACGACAGAAAGGGTTAATGGAAGACAAAGGGTTAAAGAGAAGGGGAAGGGAAGAGAGGTAAATATGGAGAGTGGTAAACAGGGATAGGGAAGGGTCAAGGCCAAAGTGGGATGAGATGATAGGAGTGCAGAGGAAAGGGGAAGTCACAGAAAATGGAGACAAGAAGCAGAGGTTTAATAGATAGGGAAAGGGGTAAACAATGAGAGGGGGAAGGGTGAAGAGGGGATAGAAAAGTTGGGGGGATATGGACAGGGAAAAGAGGCAGTGTAAATATAAAGGGGGTAAACAAAATAGGAGCAAAATAGAGAAAGGGTTAAAGGAGAATGGAAGATGGCGGACTACAGAGAGAAGTAAAATGGGGAGGAAATGTGTGACTAAAGAGAGGTGTAACAAGGGGCTGACAAATGGCAGTATAAAAGTAATGAAAGGAAGAGTTTCCTTCAAGACTTTGAGGGCAAGGGTAACGATTGAAGACGGAGAGGAGGGAAAGGGAAGGCTATGGAGGGAAAGGGGAAACATGTAGAGGGCTATGGAGGGAAAGGGAGGGGACATGTGGAGGGCTATGGAGGGAAAGGGAGGGGACATGTGGAGGGCTATGGAGGGAAAGGGGGACATGTAGAGGGCTATGGAGGGAAAGGGGGGGACATGTAGAGGGCTATGGAGGGAAAGGGGGGACATGTAGAGGGCTATGGAGGGAAAGGGGGACATGTAGAGGGCTATGGAGGGAAAGGGGGGGGACAGGTAGAGGGCTATGGAGGGAAAGGGGGGGGACACGTAGAGGGCTATGGAGGGAAAGGGGGGGACACGTAGAGGGCTATGGAGGGAAAGGGGGGACACGTAGAGGGCTATAGAGGGAAAGGGGGGACATTTAGAGGGCTATGGAGGGAAAGGGGGGACACGTAGAGGGCTATAGAGGGGGAAAGGGAGGGACACGTGGAGGGCTATAGAGGGAAAGGAGTGAATATAGGGATAGGGGTACATTTTAGAGTGAGAGGGGAAGAGGTGACTAAAGAGCAGTAAGGGGTGGGAAAGGTAAAGGAGGAAAGGGCAGATGGTTAAATGTGTGAAGGGAAAAGGAGAGGAGTAAATAGGGTAACAAGGCAGGAAAGGCTTAGAGAGGGTCAATGCAAGGCAAGCATTAAAAAGAGAGGGAGAGGAGTAAATCAGGAAAAGGATAGAAAGAGGAAGGGGAAAGGTTCAGATCAACAAAACTTTAGAGAATGATCAAATCTGATCATCAACTGAGCTAGAAATCTACCAACTGCAGCTGTAAAATTAAAAATATGGGGCCTAATGGTTCAAATTTTTCTAACCGTAAAATTGTCTCTGTTGCCCAAAGCGACCAATCGGAGCTCTGCTTTCATTTCTTATACTGCTCTGGGAAAATGAAAGCTAAGCCGTGGTTGCTATGGGCAACAAAGACAGTCGAAGGTTATGTTCACACAATTTAATTGCGGGACGTTTTTCGGCGCGTAGCTGCAATATGCCTGAAATGCGCAACTATGGTAATTCATAGCTGTCATAGAGAGCTATGAATTACATCCGTCATTTCTGACGCATTTTGAACGCCGGGGGAAAGAAGTGACATGCCACTTCTTCTTGGCGTTTACACACTGGGGATAATAGAAGTCAATGCCCTCCAGCGCTTCAGAAGTACACGCTGGCCAGTGCATAGCTCTAAAAAACCTGGCATATTGTGGTGTGTAGAGTCTGTGCCGCAATACACCGTGTAAACATACCCTTACAGTCTATATGTTATACAGCATTTTTTATTCCTATGTCATAAGTGTCGCCGTTCATATGATGGGGTTTTACACATTTATTCTCGGCACGCGTTTTATTTTCGGTGCTAAAAATTGATATGTCAGTTCTTAAGGTGTTGTTGGCAGGTAAATGCCCATAGCAAACAATGAAGAGCTTGAAAAGGGGGTCCAAAACGCCTCACACAAATGCATTGCGCTCTTGATGCGTTTTTGGGCACAGATCCACGGCCAGAAACTGCCCTGGCACAAAATGTGAATGTCCAAGAGAGAACTGCGTTGAAAAAACTCGCCTAAAAGCTCACCTTTAGGGTATGTTCACATGCTGTAATTGCGGGGCGGGTTTTGTAGCGCAATTTACGCGCCAATACGCCCAAAATGCGCCCCGCAATTATGGTAATTCATAGTGCTCGTTTCCCAGGATATAATACCTAGTGGGGAAAAACGGTGTTTTTGTGTTTTTTTCCGATTTTTGCTTGCAGAACTTATACTAATGTGTTGCTAATAGTAACATCACTTTGTCACTACGAGAAACTGGAGGGTGATGTTCGGAGTTACTTCCCAGTTCAGTTCATTAGTGGAATGACTACAGTTCTGCAGAGGGGATCCCTTTATTCCCTTTTATTGCAGTGCAGGACGGCTTGTCAATGGGTTTTGGAGGAAGTAATGGCCCCCAGTGCTATAGTATACCTGAACAGTCATTGTATAGAATTATAGTTAGAATAAAACACAGAAGACCTGTGAAACTCACTGGATCGGATTTACTAAAACCAGCTGACGCTATGGCACTATGCAGCAAATGTATCTTGCATGCTTTTTAAAACTACTGTAACTTTAGACAATGTTGTCTTGCTTTCTACTATTTACACTAGTCACAAAAAAGTAGGGATATTTGGCTGTTGTGAATGGTTACGAATGGTCTGACGTGACACTTGGTTGCCTCTCACCTCCCTTGTTGTCTGCCTGGAGTTGTGGAGAATTCATCATCTTGTCCTGCAGGGCCTTGTGGCAATGAAGCGGTCATCAGTGTGTGATGAGCCAAAGGACGTCCACTTATTTGCCTTTCTGTGACTCTTCCAGTCTCTCTGTATCTCTGATACAACCTGCTGATGACACTATGTGACACTCTAAGCTAAGTGGCCACTTCCGTCTGAGAGCATCCTGCTTGAAGCCTGGCAATGGCGAGGTACTGCTGATCAATTGTAAGGTGTTGTCTAGGTCTCAAGATGTTCAAATGTGAACAGCAGGATAAGGAGGACTGTTTAAATCCCAATCTAAATTGATCCCCCTAAATTTATTGGGTGATTTCAGAGATCAAACACCTGTTGAGAATTTTGCCATTAAGCTCCTTGTTAGAGATCAGCAAGTTGTGCAAAAAGTCCTGAAACACTGAACAGTTGGACATGTGCATTACAGGCAGTCTCTGACTTGCACCGTTCCGACTTGCATACAGTGGGGGAAAAAGTATTTAGTCAGCCACCAATTGTGCTGAAAAAGATGAGGCCTGTAATTGACATCATAGGTCGACCTCAACTATGAGAGACAAAATGAGAAACAAATCCAGAAAATCACATTGTCTGATTTGGAAAGAATTTATTTGCAAATTATGGTGGAAAATAAGTATTTGGTCAATAATAAAAGTTCCTCTCAATACTTTGTTATATTTCCTTTGTTGGCAATGACAGAGGTCAAGCGTTTCCTGTAAGTCTTCACAAGGTTGGCACACACTGTTGCCGGTATGTTGGCCCATTCCTCCATGCAGATCTCCTCTAGGGCAGTGATGTTTGGGGATGTCGCTGGGCAACACGGACTTTCAACTCCCTCCAAAGGTTTTCTATGGGGTTGACATCTGGAGACTGACTAGGCCACTCCAGGACCTTGAAATGCATCTTACGAAGGCACTCTTTCGTTGCCCTGGCGGTGTGCTTGGGATCATTGTTGTGCTGAAAGACCTAGCCACTTTTCATCTTCAATGCCCTTGCTGATGGAAGGAGGTTTGCACTTAAAATCTCACGACACATGGCCCCATTCATTCTTTCATGTACACGGATCAGTCGTCCTGGTCCCTTTGCAGAGAAACCGCCCCATGCATGATGTTGCGCCCCCCCCCCCATGCTTCACAGTATGTATGGTGTTCTTTGGATGCAACTCAGCATTCTCTTTCCTCCAAACACGACGAGTTGTGTTTCTACCAAACAGTTCTACTTTGGTTTCATCTGCCCATATGACATTCTCCCAATACTCTTCTGGATCATCCAAATGCTCTCTAGTAAACTTCAGACGGGCCCGGACATGTACTGGCTGAAGCAGGGGGACACGTCTGGCACTGCAGGATCTGAGTCCCTGGTAGTGTGTTACTGATGGTAGCCTTTGTGACGTTGGTCCCAGCTCTCTGCAGGTCATTCACTAGGTCCCCCCGTGTGGTTCTGGGATTTTTGTTCACCGATCTTGTGATCATTTTGACCCCACGGGGTGAGATCTTGCTGGAGCCCCAGATCGAGGAAGATTATCAGTGGTCTTGTATGTCTTCCATTTTCTAATTATTGCTCCCACAGTTGATTTCTTCACACCAAGCTGCTTGCCTATTGCAGATTCAGTCTTCGCAGCCTGGTTCAGGGCTATAATTTTGTTTCTGGTGTCCTTCGCCAGCTCTTTGGTCTTCACCATAGTGGGGTTTGGAGTGTGACTGTTTGAGGTTGTGGACAGGTGTCTTTTATACTGATAAGTTCAAACAGGGGCCATTACTACCATTACTACAGGTAATGAGGGGAGGACAGAGGAACCAGAAGTTGTTACAGGTCTGTGAGAGCCAGAAATCTTGCTTGTTTGTAGGTGACCAAATACTTATTTTCCACCATAATTTGCCAATAAATTCTTTCCAAATCGGACAATGTGATTTTCTGGATTTGTTTTCTCATTGTGTCTCTCATAGTTGAGGTCGACCTATGATGTCAGTTACAGGCCTCTCTCATAAGTGGGAAAACTTGCACAATTGGTGACTGACTAAATACTTTTTCCCCCACTGTATGTATTGCAGCCTTGGTGATTTCAATGCAGGTGGGATTCCTCTATGTATCGCTGTGTTCTGGTATAATCCTACAGGGGGAATTTTGATATTGATGGATTGCTGGGAGTGCAGCTGCTCCCCTGGGGCTGTGCGGCTGCATCACTGCATTGATGAAGGAGCAGTCATTAGGCATGGGCTCCTGCAGGCTATCCCGGAGAGTAGGAATTCCTGCTCCACTTCATGGTTGCTCCGTTTGTCAGGTGTGCATGGACACAAGAGTGCCATCTAATATGCTTTTTTGACCCGCATAAGAAGCGTTTACAGCCAAGAAACAGAGCAGACGTAGTCCATTCAGGACTATGTTCTATTGACGTCTAAGGGCCGGCCGTGGCTCCATCGGGGACCTTCTTTCTGGTATTTCGACAGAATACCTCCAACGTAGTGACTAACCGAGCCTAACGGACAAACCGGCCCTGTCGCCCATCACCGCGCAGTTTTCATTTTTGCACAGCAGTTTAAGAAAGCGGTGACCGGATTGGGCAACAAAGACAGTTTTCCTTTTTAATGACCTATTTTAAGATTTGGTCACCAATAAAATGCATTTGGCTTCAGAATTTTTCCGCTTCGTAACCAGAGGCACCAAGTTTAGGCCTGCACAACATATAGGCCACAAAGGGGGTGTGACCTGTATAAACCTTGCCCTTCCCTCCAAAAAAAATATGGCGGTCCGGCCCCCTCCTCCTGCGGTGTTATGCAGGTTGGGTCTAGCACCTTGTTCTGGTTTGGTGTAAAGATGGGAATACTTCTCTTGTCTTTAGTAGATTGTGCAACGCTGTAGGACTTTTTCAGTCATCTTGACCACCATGTAATGGCAGCTCCTGCTTTGTTTGTTAGCCCCGTCAGTCATTGCTTGACTCTCTCAAAAGTGTTAATAGTTGACGGTTATATCTACAGGTATCTGTTGTTCTGTGCTGGATATATATAACCGCAGGTCCTGATACTATTCTGATCAGAAGTACAGCAATGAAGAACAATCTAGTAGACAGTTATGTCTACAGGTATCTATGTTCTTCATTGCTTTTCTTCTGATCAGAATAGTATCCGGACCGGTGGCAATATAAATATAGCAATGAAGAACATAGATACTCATGGATATAACCGTCAATTATTACCATTTCTGAGAGGTTTAAGTAATGACTTAAAGGGTCAACGTATGGACGTTAGAGATTCGTGGGGCAGTGGAGGTCTGTGTGGTGGGCTTGAGGGACAAGAGGTTCACAGCATAAAGTTCACCAGCAGCTGAGTGGGCTATATGGGCAACATATATGCTGTGAACAAGGGCAGACTATGGATTAGAAATAAGGAATTTAATATTTTAATTGGGTGGTGCCGAATTTTTTGGGGAGAGATCTCTACAGTTTTATATCTATCGAGATAGAGATAGATAGATATATATAAATATACACATATTCGACTGTTCATATACTATTTTTATATAGATGGATACACTGCAGCCTTTTGGTGGAGATCTAGATCTCCACCAATTATCCCTCCAACACAGGCAAAAGAGGGGCCTTAGCTGCACTTCAAAAGATCTTCTGATTGGAATACTATCCTGACCGATAGCAATATAAGACATGGAAGTGCAGGTAAGACCCGTCTTTTGCTGGCGGCATAATTGGTAGAGACCTATATCTCCATCAGAAGGCTGCAGTGAATGTTGCCCATAGAGCCCATAGATCGCCCTCTCAGCCACTAGCAAATACTCTGGACCTCTTGTCCGCCAAGCTTACCACACGGCCCTCCAATGCCCAGGAAGCCTCAAATGTCTGTATGTGGACACTTAGGGCGACATGTCAGTTTCCACGCCAGTTTTAGGTGCATTAAATCAGTGTGAAGTGCGCCAGAAAGTCCGATCCTTTCCAAAAACTGGCGTCTGGTATACCTTGTATAGAAAACTTAATGCGCCTAAAATGGCATAACGCGCCTAAAAAGGCGCGTTGCGCAATTCGCGGCGCATAGAATATCATTGGTAGTATATGTAATGCGCCTATCGAGGCGCATTGCCCGACGGCGGCACATAACATAGGTAATGCGTCTCAATAGGCACACTGCGCACCATATTTAGGCGCATTACAAAGTGTCGTACCCGCCATATGATGTGCATAGTTTTGGTGTACGACAGTTCATTTGCCTCAAGAATATGGTATCAAAAGTGGTTTGGGCGCAAAATAGACCAAAAAACTGACGTTGCGAGTTGGGACATGTCGCCCTTAGGGTACGTTCACACGACAAATGTCAAAATACTCATCGGATTCTGAAAACGAGTATTTTGATGCGGTTTTCAATGTGGATTTTAGGTGTTTTTTTTTTATTCCCGCTGGATTTACAGTCAGGAAACGACTCTTATTCATCTGTATGGGGCTTTGGACGTGGATCCAACATAGAGATGTTTGGCCTAAGATACGGCGGAAGGATGAACGTGTTCCAAGTTTTTTGTAAAAATGGCTGTTTTGAAATGCGACCTCAAGAAAATTTGAGACGTGTGGACTACGAGATTCTCAATTGAGGTCTTTGAGGATGGTTTTTATGGATTTTTACAGTTTTTAAAACCTGAATCTGTAGACGGGCTCATGGCTCATTCACCATAGACTTTGATGACCTATTTATAGAATGTGTTTTCGGCTGTACTCGGAACTCCCACACTCCATTCTGAGCCAACACTTTTGGGGGTCTGTTCCCAAGATAGGTGTGAGTTCCAGAAGTGTGACCCACACCTATAACACTGATGGCCTATCCTATCAATATGCTCTCGTAGACTATGGAGGGAACAACCCTTTTATTTTGGTCCACGTTTCTTTTCTGTAACATGACTGGGTATGCCGGCTTCTTGGTTCTTGGTCGTTGGCCCAGTGATCTTTGGTCAGTGAATCTTGTGATGAATCTGTGTGGGCACAGTTTGTACCTTGTTGCATGACACTGGAGTAAATGTCATTTTTGTGGTGGGTAGCGACTGCCATGTTTGTGGTCAGGCCACAGACTCTTGGTCCCTTGTAGCCGGTGTATAACGACCGCCATGTTTGTGGTCAGGCCACAGACTCCTGGTCCCTTGTAGCCAGTGTATAACGACCGCCATGTTTATGGTCAGGCCACAGACTCCTGGTCCATTGTAGCCAGTGTTGAGTCACATGGTCTATACCACACAGGCTGTGGCGTGTCTGCTCCTAAGCTTTGGTAGCCACCTCGGCCCAAAGAATTCCCCCGTTGACACTCCTTTGGCCTCCATGGGGCAATAGGAGGCTCTGGACACATTAACTGTCTGTGTCGTGGGCTTTACAGGCATATTACACATGAAAGACCAAAGTGATGTGAACATAGCCATGGTGACACCCACAAATACTCCCAGATCGTGAACGTTGGTAGAAAGCCAATTTCAAGTCTCTCCACAGATGCTCCATTGGGTTTAGTTCAGGGCTCTGGCTGAGCCAGTCAAGAACGGTCACAGAGTTGTTCTGAAGCCACTGCTTTGTTATTTTAGCTGTGTGGTTAGGGTCATTGTCTTGTTGGAAGAAGAACCTTCGGCCCAGTCTGAGGTCCAGAGCGTCTGGAAGAGGTTTTCATCCAGGATATCTCTGTACTTGGCCGCATTCATCTTTCCTTCATTTGCAACCAGTCGTCCTGTCCCTGCAGCTTAAAAACACCCCCATAGCATGATGCTGCCACCACCATGTGTCACTGTTGGGATTGTATTGGTCCGGGGATGAGCAGGGCCTGGTTTTCTCCACCGCTTACAATTAACATCAAAAAGTTCAATCTTCATCTCATCAGAGAAGAGAATCTTATTCCTCATAATCTGGGATCCTTTATGTGTTTTTTTGAAAACTGTCAGCGGCTTTCATGTGTCTTGCACTGAGGAGAGGCTTCCGTCGGCCACACTCTGCCATAAAGCCCCGACTGCTGGAGGCTGCAGTGATAGTTGACTTTGTGGAACTTTCTCCCATCTCCCTACTGCATCTCTGGAGCTCAGCCACAGTGATCTTGGGCTTCTTCTTTACCTCTCTCACCAAGGCTCTTCTCCCACGATTGCTTAGTTTGGCTGGACGGCCGAGTCGAGGAAGAGTTGTGGTCGTCCCAAACTTCTTCCATTTAAGGATTATGGAGGCCACTGTGCTCTTAGGAACCTTGAGGGCTGCAGAAATTCTTTTGTAACCTTGGCCAGATTTGTGCCTTGCCACAATTCTGTCTCTGAGCTCCTTGGACAGTTCCTTAGACCTTATGATTCTCATGTGCTCTGACATGCACTGTGAGCTGTGAGATCTTCTATAGACAGGTGTGTGCCTTTCCTAATCAAGTCCCTTTAGTTTAATTAAACACAGTTGGACTCCAATGAAGGTGTATAACCATCTCAAGGAGGATCAGAAGGAAACGGACAGCATGTGAGTAAAATATGAGAGTGTGACAGCACAGGGTCTGAATACTTATGACCATGTGATATTTCAGTATTACTTGTTTAATAAATTAGCAAAAAAACTACATTTCTGATTTTTTTCTTTCAAGATGGGGGGGGGGGCAGCGTGTACATAAATGAGCAAAAAAAGAAATTTTTGGATCTTACCAAATGGCTGCAATGAAATAAAGAGTGAAAAATTTAAAAGGGTCTGAATACTTTCCGTACCCAATGTAATTAATTTGAGTTGTAACCATGGAAACGCAGCGGTCTGCACAAGAGCTGTATACACACAATGGTAAGAGATTTTTTTTAATGAAGTCTGTTCTGTGTATTAAATCTCATTTTATTCTTTTTGACAGATCGGCAATTACAAGCGTGCAGTGAAGAGGATAGATGACGGGCACAGACTCTGCAATGATTTAATGAACTGTATTCACGAGCGGGCGAAAATCGAGAAGGCTTACGCCCAGCAGCTGACAGAATGGGCAAAGAGGTGGAAGCAGCTCGTGGAGAAAGGTAAGGTCGAAGGCATCAGGAAAGTCACACTATGGGAGAGATCGGAAGCGCAGGATATGCTCTCGCTATAGTACATTGGACCATGCCTGGAACGGCTGCGACTTCCTTTCCCCCCTACAGAGCTGCAAAGTGTCCGTGCCCAGAATTTTGTGACCAAAAAGTGAGCATAAAAAACTGATGTGTATTTGTTGCTTCATAAATCCTCTCCGTGTACATTCCAGCCTTCATTATAACCCATTCTCCTCTGCAGCTGTGTACATTCATTGTACAGGCTCAAATGTCGGAGCAGCACCTGCTTGTTCAGTCTCTGCTGACCACTTTCTTGTAGAGTTTGCATTTCTGAGAATGTAGTCTTTACGCCCAGACCTTCTGGGAATCTACATCCAGGACAGTTGTCCCTTTGCTACAGCAAAAAGCACTTTTTGTAGCACATGGCAGAACTGTGAATGCAGCTCTGGAGTATTGCTCAAAATTGTATGTTTTCTAGATCAATGTATAACATGTTCAGCGTTCATGTTTATGGTGGAATATAACTCTACAGACAGAACCTGAATTTTTAACAAGATGGAGTCTGTAAATTTGTTCTTAAAGCGGTTTTGCCACAAAGGCATTTTATACCTAGATTATCTGGCTTCAGCTTTCAGTGTGCTCAAAAGGGGCGTATATATGATTTGTTTGAACTGCATATCATGTGACCCATCAGACTTAAAGGGGTGTTATCGTTTGAGCTGCTCGTGCTGTTCAGCTAATTTTCTCAGATTTGAGTTTGAAATCCAGGGGCAGTAATTGCCCAGAGCATTCACACTAAAGCTGGGAGATGTACATAGAGCCAGCAGACCTTGGTTTCACTATCGATTTTAACAGCTCAGAGGGGAGTAAACACAGAGTGTACAGGCAGCCAATCACAGCGCAAGGGGCGTGGCCGGGGCATTTCCTGTCTAGGGGCGTATCCCAACAGGCTGAATGAAATGTCAGCCAGCCAATCACAGTGCAGGGGGCGTGTCTAGGGTGCCAGAATCGACCAGGGAGCGTTCTGACCAGCAACAGTAGAAATAGAAGACAGATTTAAAGAGAAGCTCCTATCTGCTAAACCAAGTGACAGAGGTAATGCAACCCAATTACAAAAGTGCTTATTTTTACTGTCCCCATAATCTGAGACATGATCTTTGTAACGATAAAACCCCTTTAACATCACCATGCCTTTCTTCACAGTGTGCTCACTCTAGTCAAATAAAGGTCTATTTATGTAAAGAGCTGTGAGTAGCTACAATATAGAAGAGTGGTTAGGACTTCTGCCTTTCTGCATAGGGGTCCTAGGTTCAAATCCCTACAGAAACCAAATGTGGTTTGACTAATTACTAAGGCGTTCAGAGGACAGAAGTTGAATGACAGCGCTTGGGGTTGAACACTCGCTCAGTAGTGAGTGGGTCTGATTACTAGACAGGGAATAGACTTGCAGTAGCTGCCTGAGAGGAAAGGTGATTTCTGAGCATGTGTGGCCAAGACTGAGGCGCTCTCGTCACTGTTCGTATCCCCTGTAGACGAGCCGCACACCATGGATCACTAAGGAGCAGCTAAAACAAAAATGGTGCACAATTTTTAATAATGATGAATGGTGAAATATTTATTATTTAATTAGCAAGCTTCCCACATCAGTTTTACTTTGTGGCAAAATCCCTTTAAGCTGAATTTGTATGTAAATCTGAACGGTTACACTTATTTATTTTTTTGGACATTACTTTAACTTTAACAGTGTATCATATGTGGTGTGCATGCTGGCACTTATAGTTCCATAGCAGCAGCTATGTACAATCAGTTACCATGGAACTAAAAGCGTGCCACGAAACACTTTAAACACGTACTAATTGTATGAGATTTAGATTAGCACGTGTTTTGGGGAATGCTGTTACTTGTAGTTCCATAGCAGCAGCTGATATAGAACTTCAAGTGCCAGCATACTAAACCACACATCTTAAACACATGTACTAATTGCAGCCATATGATAAGTACATGCGTTTAAAGGGGTTTTGTCAAGAGCAAACTTCTGCGCTGCTGGTTTGCTCATAGCCGTGTGTGTGGGGGACTGGGATTTGATGGAGGAGGGAGTCTGTAACTGTATGCGGGGCCGGATGAGACATCCCAACATAGCGACGAACCTCCGCGTCTCAACGGCCTCCTATTTATGGGTCATGATGTCGGCATATAAGTCACACCTAATAAAAGCCCCTGTTTGTATCTAGAAGTCCATCGTAACTTGGGGACTACCTATTTTACAGCCTGTATTGTAGTACAGTGCAGCACTTACATTGACTCAGAGCTGAAATCTCCCAGAATGCCTTAGTCTAGTAACCTTTTTCTCCTACTAGGGCCTCAGTATGGTACTGTGGAGAAGGCCTGGCACGCCTTGATGACTGAAGCAGAGAAAGTCAGCGAACTCCACCTAGAAGTGAAGAATGCACTGATGAATGACGACTTTGAGAAGGTGAAGAACTGGCAGAAGGACGCCTATCACAAGCAGATCATGGGTGGCTTCAAGGAGACCAAAGAAGCTGAGGACGGCTTCAGGAAAGCACAGAAGCCATGGGCCAAGAAACTGAAGGAGGTGAGAGACTCATGGAATAGAGAGGAGAACCCATGCATATAGGGTTATATGATAGAGGAGAGGTGAGGAGCTGAGCTCTGTGATATATAGGATTATATGATAGAGGAGCTGAGCTCTGATATATAGGGTTATATGATAGAGGAGAGGAGCTGAGCTCTGATATATAGGGTTATATGATGGAGGAGAGAAGCAGAGCTCTGTGATATATAGGGTTATATGATGGAGGAGAGAAGCAGAGCTCTGTGATATATAGGGTTATATGAAACAGGAGAGAAGCTGAGCTCTGATATATAGGGTTATATGATAGAGGAGAGAAGCTGAGCTCTGTGATATATAGGGTTATATGAAACAGGAGAGAAGCTGAGCTCTGATATATAGGGTTATATGATAAGAGGAAGAGCAGCTGACCTCTGTGATATATAGGGTTATATTATAGAGAAGCTGAGCTCTGTGATATATAGGGTTATATGACAGAGGAGAGAAGCTGAGCTCTGTGATATATAGGGTTATATGATAGAGGAGAGAAGCTGAGCTCTGATATATGGGGTTATATGATAGAGGAGAGGAGCTGAGCTCTGTGATATATAGGGTTATATGAAACAGGAGAGAAGCTGAGCTCTGATATATGGGGTTATATGATAGAGGAGCTGAGCTCTGTGATGTATAGCGTTATATAGATAGGATTTGATTGCAGTAAAGTACATTACTTTTATCTACACACCAATTCTTGGAGGCCATACTCGTGATATGAACAACGACCAAACTAGAAGATTTCGGCAAGATCGGCCAACCATCAGATATGTATGGGGTTATCTTGAGCCTTCTTATCTGATAGCAGCAGGAAAGGATTAGGTCTGCTGGATTTCAGCGTATCAAATGCTTTGTACATAGCAGCACTTTTTCCCCCTCTTCCTATTAAGAACATATTGAACAAGTCCAGCATGCATTTCTATAGGGGGGTCAAGAGGAACTGCTGTTGGCTCAATAAGTGTTTGGCCCACAGCTATTTAAGGGGTATGACCAGGTTTACTCACAGGTGTCTAGGACACTGAGATCTCGGCTGCTGTATGCTAAAAGACTGCACCAAAAGCCTACGGTAGCTGTCCCTGTGTGGGCCTGAAGGAAATCCAGTGGTAGCTTCAAGCCAGTGACCATCAAACCACCCTCTTTCCAGAGGCAGCTTAAAGGGGTATTCTCACCACATTGATTCGCTTCAATGGGCAAATGTGAATAATGACGATTACCAAATACTTTGCTGTTCTGATTTTGCGTTCTGTCAGAGTTGGAACAATTCTTATTTTCTGCTTGGAGATTTTGGGTTGGGAGAGTGACCTCATTCCCTGTTGTGTCTTATCAGCAGCACAGGAGCTGGTTTATCTTTATTATTGATACACTTTAAGGTTTTAGAGCTTTGTAGCCTTGTGCTCAGGTGATGACCCCTATATATGAAAAAAACTTTGAGATTCTTAGTTCGCATGTTTTTGGCCAAAAAATGCTCAAGCCACCCCCGGCTTACAACGGGATCTCAGTTGGGTGGTCCTACTCTATCTTATCTCTCACTGGGGTCAACTTCAGACCTCTCACTGTGCCAAACGGCCTCCAAAATGCAGAGAGAAAAATAAAAAAAGCACCAACCTTCCAAGCATAGTGCATTGATATAACAGCCTGTGGAGGTGCAGGAGGTGCGGGTGCAGGAAACCAAAATGGAGGTATCCATTCCTCCTAATATAGTTTAAAAGCAATATGTGCCAAATACAACGTATAGTTCTGCACAGAAAAACCTTTCTAAAAAAAACAATGCGAACCTGGGTGCCACTGGCATGACTGCGGCACATATATATATGCACACAGTCCAATACCAGGTGATAACCCCCACCCCCTCCTCATCACCAATGTTCCTCTAACCGGCTCAGCTAGAATTGGCTACAATTAGCAGAGGTGAAGTATCAGTTACTGCTACTGATCCACCTACAGCCTGAACAGGAAGTGGGAGCCTGAAGCTGTAGAACCACCCACAACCTGAACAGGAGCCTGAAGCTGTAGAACCACCCACAACCTGAACAGGAAGTGGGAGCCTGAAGCTGTAGAACCACCCACAGCCTCAACCGGAAGTGGGAGCCTGAAGCTGTAGAACCACCCACAGCCTCAACAGGAAGTGGGAGCCTGAAGCTGTGGAACCGCCCACAGCCTCTACAGGAAGTGGGAGCCTGAAGCTGTGGAATTGCCCACCCACAGCCTGAACAGGAAGTGGGAGCCTGAAGCTGTGGAATTGCCCACCCACAGCCTGAACAGGAAGTGGGAGCCTGAAGCTGTGGAATTGCCCACCCACAGCCTGAACAGGAAGTGGGAGCCTGAGCTGTGGAATTGCCCACCCACAGCCTGATCAGGAAGTGGGAGCCTGAAGCTGTGGAATTGCCCACCCACAGCCTGATCAGGAAGTGGGAGCCTGAAGCTGTAGAAATACCCACAGCCTGAACAGAAAGTGGGAGCTTGAAGCTGTAGAAATACCCACAGCCTGAACAGAAAGTGGGAGCTTGAAGCTGTTGAACCACCCACAGCCTGAACAGAAAGTGGGAGCCTGAAGCTGTAGAACCACCCACAGCCTGAACAGGAAGTGGGAGCCTGAAGCTGTAGAACCACCCACAGCCTGAACAGGAAGTGGGAGCCTGAAGCTGTAGAACCACCCACAGCCTGAACAGGAAGTGGTAGCCTGAAGCTGTGGAATTGCCCACCCACAGCCTGAACAGGAAGTGGGAGCCTGAAGCTGTGGAATTGCCCACCCACAGCCTGAACAGGAAGTGGGAGCCTGAAGCTGTGGAATTGCCCACCCAAGCCTGAACAGAAAGTGGGGAGCCTGAAGCTGTGGAATTGCCCACCCACAGCCTGAACAGAAAGTGGAGCCTGAAGCTGTGGAATTGCCCAAACCCACAGCCTGAACAGGAAGTGGGAGCCTGAAGCTGTGGAATTGCCCACCCACAGCCTGAACAGGAAGTGGGAGCCTGAAGCTGTGGAATTGCCCACCCACAGCCTGAACAGGAAGTGGGAGCCTGAAGCTGTAGAAATACCCACAGCCTGAACAGGAAGTGGGAGCCTGATGCTGTAAGAAATACCCACAGCCTGAACAAAAAGTGGGAGCCTGAAGCTGTAGAACCACCCACAGCCTGAACAGAAAGGGAGAGCCTGAAGCTGTAGAACCACCCACAGTCTGAACAGGAAGTGGGAGCCTGAAGCTGTAGAACTGCAAACAACCTGAACAGGAAGTGGGAGCTTAAAGCTGCAGAACCACCCACAGCCTGAACAGTAAGTGAGATCCTGAAGCTGTAGAACCCACCACAGCCTGAACAGTAAGTGTGAACCTGAAGCTCTAGAACCACCCACAGCTGAACAGGAAGTGGAGCCTGAAGCTGTATGAACCACGCCGACAGCCATGAACAGGAAGTGGGAGCCTGAAGCTGTATAAACACCCACAGCCTGAACAGGAAGTGGAGCCTGAAGCTGTAGAACCACCCACAGCCTGAACCAGGAAGTGGGAGCCTAAGCTGTAGACCACCCACACAGCCTGAACAGGAAGTGGGAGCCTGAAGCTGTAGAACCACCCACAGCCTGAACAGGAAGTGGGAGCCTGAAGCGGTAGAACCACCCACAGCCTGAACAGGAAGTGGGAGCTGAAGCTGTAGAACCACCCACAGCCTTAACAGGAAGTGGGAGCCTGAAGCTGTAGAAACCACCGAAGCCTGAACAGAAAGTGGGTGCCTGAAGCGTAGAACACCCACAGCCTGAACAGGAAGGGGAGCCTGAAGCTGTAGAACCACCCCAGCCTGAACAGGGAAATGGGGAGCCTGAAGCTGTAGCACCACCCCCAGCCTGAACTGGAAGTGGGAGCTGTAGCACCACCCACAGCCTGATCAGGAAGTGGTAGCTGTAGCACCACCCACAGCCTGATCAGGAAGTGGGAGCTGTAGCACCACCCACAGCCTGAACAGGAAGTGGGAGCTGTAGCACCACCCACAGCCTGAACAGGAAGTGGAAGCTGTAGCACCACCCACAGCCTGAACAGGAAGTGGGAGCTGTGCCACACCAAACCCACAGGCCTGAACAGGAAGTGGGAGCTGTAGAACCACCCACAGCCTGAACAGGAAAGTGGGAGCTGTAGCCCCCACCCACAGCCTGAACAGAAAGTGGGAGCTGTAGCACCACCCACAGCCTGAACAGAAAGTGGGAGCTGTAGCACCACCCACAGCCTGAACAGAAAGTGGGAGCTGTAGCACCACCCACAGCCTGAACAGAAAGTGGGAGCTGTAGCACCACCCACAGCCTGAACAGGAAGTGGGAGCTGTAGCACCACCCACAGCCTGAACAGGAAGTGGGAGCTGTAGAACCACCCACAGCCTGAACAGGAAGTGAGCTTGATGCTGTAGAACCACCCACAGCCTGAACAGGAAGTGGAAGCCTTAACTGGCTGTGAAGAGCACCTTTTGTGAAACAGCATCCCTGGGATTTTCTCGCTACAAAGATCCTATCTCAAATGATGGGGACAGTAAAAATAGGTAATGCAAACCTATTACAAAAGTGCTTAAGTCACTTAGTATAGCAGATATGAGCTTTTCTGTGCATCTATAGCTGTTTCTGCTGCAGCTGGTCGTGAAACGCCCCCTTTTTTTGTGATTGGCTGACTGATATGTCATTCAGCCTGTTGGGACACGCCCTTTGGCGGGAAACACCCCTTGTGCCACGATTGGCTGCCTGCACTCCCCTCTGAGCTGTGTAAGGCTATGTTCACACGTCTTAAAATGGGACGGATCTCGACCCATATTTCTCGCCGCACTGTGCAAAATACTGGGCGAGATACTTTCCAGTCATTACGGTAATCCATAGTTCTCATAGAGAACTATGGATTACGTCTCCTCTCCCTGCTCACACAATTCGGGGAGAAAAGCGACATGTCAATTATTGACGGCGTATACGCGCTGCTCCCGCCCCTCCCCCGTACACACGGCGTCATTGCGGGGCGAAATACGTCCGGCAATTACTGCCGTGTGAACATGGCCTACATCAAAAGTGAAACTAACTGCCTGAGAGGGCAGCTGGCTCTATACTCATCTCCCAGCTCTAAGGTGAACGATCTGGGCAATCACTGACTATCTAGCTCAGGCATCATCAAACTCCGGCCCTCCAGCTGTTGGGAAACTACAACTCCCATCATGCATTTGTATAATCTATAACAGTGGGCATGATGGGAGTTGTAGTTTCCCAACAGCTGGAAGCCCGGCAGTTTGACACCCCTGAAGCTGATAGATTCATTCTCCCCTCCTATAACACAGTCTTATACATATATATTATGGGGACAGGGCTTCGGTAACCATGGCATTAATATGATTTGAGTAGGGGATCACAGGCGACTATAGAAAGAAGCAGCACAGAGTATTTTAGGATAGTGATGTGCTAATGCAGTGATTACTTCTGGGATTGTACCAGTAAGGACAGGGCTTCAGGTCACAATGGTAAGTGACCTGATTTAAATAGGAGAATAGAGACTAATGAAAGATCACACACTGTTATTAGAAGAAGCAGCACAGAGCATTTCAGGAGAAAATCCGAAGATTACTTATGGAATAAATGGGCTGAACTGGATGGATGTATTTTTTTTTTTTTTTTCGGCCTGACAAACTATGTAATAGTATCAGTAAGGTCAGATTATCTAGCACGTATATCTGGAGAAAAGAGTGATACTGTAGAACAAGTGGAACAAAAGCGCACTCCTGAGTAGCAGAGCAGGGGTATTAAGTCAGAATCGTAAAAATACTAAAACTGCTCACCCGAATAAGTTGTACATAAATGGTACAACACACGTAAAGACTTATGGACCAGTATAGGTTCCAATACGCAAGCACCAGTAGCCAATCCAATTTATAACCACAAGGAGATTCCAAAACCCGAACTCCACGGCAGAAACGTATCCGGCAATCCAAAGCAACAGGATTAGCGCGAGTGGACTCTATTAAATGACACTGGGTGACATCACCTCTATAAATGTGTCATTTTATTGTAAAAAAAACCGAAAACATAGACACCGCGTTTCACAAGCGCCAACTTTGCTTCATCAGGTCACAGAGAGCGGGTGAGACTATTGAAGTTTAAAAAGCCCGGGATCTCAGAACGAGGCTGAAGGATCGTGAAAATTCCAAATGCCGAAATTGCGGGAGTTTTTTTGGGGTCATTTCATGTCCTATAAAAGTGATCAAAAAAGGCGTATACATTCCAAACGGCTAGCTATAAAAAGTACACTTCAGCCCACAAATAATGCCGCCTCACGGACGTCCATAGGTGTTAGTACAAAAAAGTTATTGGTCGCACAAAATGGCGCCACGGCGCAAATTTCAAATATAACAAATGTTTGGAATTTTTTTACGCCACCGAAACGGAAACCCTATATGTTTGGTATTGGCGGAAGCGTATCAACCTATAGGAGACAGATAACAACATATTTTTAGTGAAGATTGAATGCCGCAAAAACAAAACTCCCGAGTAAAAAAAATTTTTTTATTGTGTTAAAGGGTTAGTGCAACACTAGCACGTAGGAAAATTGCATGATACAACTCCGAAAGATTCTCAGCAGTGATCTGTAATTGTTTTATACGGGGCGGTGCTGTAATATTTTTGATCTTTCTTGCCCTCCGATATGATACTAGTATTTTTTTTATAAAATAGATTTTAAAACCGGATCTAATAGAAGTATGTCCTAATGTTTATTAAGAAGGGAATATACCTCTTTGTGCTGAGAACTAAATGTGGTGATAAAATTGCAGCTATTATTTCTTTCTTTATCCTTTTTAGTTGATGAATTATGCAAACAGTCATCTTGTGTATGATGCATCTCTCTATTTCTAGCGCTGGAGATTAGTTCTTGCGGAAAACTTTTTTCTATGAATTTAAAATATCTGATTGTATATTATTATTATTATTATTATTATTTATTTTAAAGCGCCATTTACTCCAGGGCGCTGTACATTCGAGGGGGTTACATACATTACATAAGTCAAATGAGTACAATGACAAGGGATAATGACAATTGGCACGACAGAGGGAGAGAGGACCCTACCCGCAAGGGCTTACAATCTACAAGGAGGGGGAAAGAGACAGGAGGTGAGGGGCAGACATGTCTGTGGAGGAAGTAGTGACAAGTTTAGTGAAGGTTATAGGCAAGCCTGAAGAAATGGGTTTTCAGGTTGCATTTGAAGCTGGTGAAAGTGGATGAGAGTCTGAGGTGTTGGGGCAGTGAGTTCCAGAGTGTGGGTGAAGCACGGAGAAGTCTTGGAAACGGTTGTGTGAGGAGCTGATAAGGGGAGAGCAGAGGAGAAGGTCCTGTGAGGAGTGGAGAGTGCGTGAGGGGAGATATTTGGAAATTAGGGCAGAGATGTATTTAGGGGAGAGGTCATGGAGAGCCTTGTAGGTCAGGGTTAGTAGCTTGAAATTAATTCGCTGGGCAATGGGAATTTAGTGAAGAGATTAACAGAGGGGAGAGGCAGAGGAGTAGCGAGGAGAGAGGTGGATAAGACGGGCAGCAGAGTTAAGGATGGATTGGAGGGGAGCGAGGGTGCTAGCTGGGAGGCCACTGAGAAGGATGTTGCAGTAGTCTAGGCGGGAGATGACAAGGGCATGGACCAGCATTTATTAAAATGATCATCAGACGTACAGTTTTTCCTCCGTCTCCTAAACTGACCATATGGAAGGTTTCTAATCCAATTACGTTGATGACTACTGGAAAATTGTAAATAACTATTAGTCGCACTTTTTCAAATAATTCTTAGATTGAATAATAGAATTTTCTATAAAAAGACACAAATCTAAAAATTTATAATTTCTTGTGAATTCAGAGTCATGGTAAATGTTATTCCCCATTGGTTACCATTTAAAAATTCTACAAAATCTTTGGCTGTCTCAGGTGTCCCATGCCAGATAGGGATAAGATCCTCAATGTATCTTTTACAATATTTAATTCTAGATAAAAAAGGATTAGAGTTATTATTCATATAAGTTGTTCTTCTCTCTCCTCGTCTGTGTCCTTTGCAGGTGGAGGGCGCTAAGAAGGCTTATCATGCCGCATGCAAGGAGGAGAAACTGGCCATCTCCAGAGAGACCAACAGCAAGGCCGATCCTGCCCTCAATCCCGAACAGCTGAAGAAACTCCAGGACAAGGTGGAGAGGAGCAAGCAGGACTCTCAGAAGGTACCGGATCTGGCTGCAAGTCTCTGGTTCACCTTTGTTTGTTCAGGAAATCTTCCAGGTGTTTTCCTGCTCTGTACCTGTGTAACGCCCAGAAGAGCAAATAACACTGTAATCTGCAGCGACAACATTGTGAGAGGCAGTCATTTCACTTGTACTGCTTTCTTAGACGCTGAGCTGCAGATTGGAGGAACTGGGAGACGACCATCTAGAAAAATACTGTGTCAGAACTAGTGGTGTAACTTTGAAGGTGCGCCCATCTTGTGCTTTAAAGGCATATCGATAACTTGTGCCATTAAAGTGTAATAGGTGCCACCTCTGGGTCTCAGGAATGGGTCCCTGAAAGTCTTGTTACAGAATGGAGTGTTTGGCTGTAAGGGTATATTCACACGATGTATTGCGGCGCGTACTCCCGTAGAGCATTTCCCCGCGTATTAAGTGCAGTACGTCGAGAAATATGCGGTGAAGTGCGCCCCAAAATAAGCCGTGTGAACATACCCTAAAAACTACAAGAACTAATACCTTGGGGCTAGATACAGTTAAATAAAAAATAAACTTTAATTAGATATTATTAAAAAACAGGATAGACAAATCCCTATTATACCCTATTAATAATTCCTAACACGACCAGCAGAGAACCCGCCCCAAAAGGGGCGACCCTGCTCCGGAACCTACCCTAAATACCCTACACCGTCCCTCACTCGTGTACCATAAACTCAAAAAAAAAAATACAAACAATACTCCACAACAAAAAACACACAACCATCAAAAGTGAAATACACAGCTCTATCCCGGGCCTAATGATTCCCTTTTCCCAACGCGATTCCCCCACAGATATCATGGCTTCATCAGGGAACAGTATACACCAATTTCTTTATAAGGTCAACTGGTATGGTGCATCAAAGATCCGGTCAAATACCGAAAATCTTGTTATGATAAAACATTAAAAGCGCCGAATTATACACGGCCAAAATCAAAACGGTGCCATATATACATTGTCACAACGGGTAGTGATAGCAGTATACACAATAGGCAATAAAATATTGCTTACGTCCCTTTACAGGACTCCTGGATGTATGATACTGAAGATGCCACCAAAGAGAAATTTAGCCTCCGTTGTCTGAGCTGGACCAAAATGAAAACCACCATGTAGTTTTTGGTTCTCTCTCATATACCGGGCATATCTATCTGGGGGATCTCCTTCCCAGTTATCGTTAGGAGATAGGAAGTTTTGTCTTGAACATACCCTAACTATCATGGAACAGAATGTAGAGTTGTGCACGTAAGGACTGACTCTCGGTTCTGTACCAAGCTCATGTAGAACGGAATGTAGAGTTGTGCACATACACGACTGACTATCCGTTCTGTACAAGACTCCCATAGAACAGAATGGAGAGTTGTGCACATGCACGACTGACTGTCCGTTCTGTACAAGACTCCCATAGAACAGAATGGAGAGTTGTGCACATGCATGACTGACTGTCCGTTCTGTACCAGACTCCCATAGAACAGAATGGATAGTTGTGCACATGCAAGACTGACTATCCGTTCTGTACAAGACTCCCATAGAACAGAATGGAAAGTTGTGCACATGCACGACTGACGTTTCCCTTCTGTACAAGACTCCCATAGAACAGAATGGAGAGTTGTGCAAAATGCATGACTGACTGTCCGTTCTGTACCAGACTCCCATAGAGCAGAATGGCGAGTTGTGCACATGCACGACTGACTGTCCGTTCTGTACAAGACTCCCATAGAACAGAATGGAGAGTTGTGCACATTCAAGACTGACTATCCGTTCTGTACAAGACTCCCATAGAACAGAATGGAGAGTTGTGCACATGCACGACTGACTGTCCGTTCTGTACAAGACTCCCATAGAACAGAATGGAGAGTTGTGCACATGCATGACTGACTCTCGTTCTGTAAACACGGGGATAAAATTTTAAAGAAACCCCACAAATACCAAAATACACATAAATAAAAGAAATAATCAAACAAAATCATGGACTAGATTTAAAAAACATAACTTTTACTCAATAGATTATTAAAAAGGGAAAAAATAGGTCTTTTTTCCTAAAAACACACTCAATAGCAGAAAAAAAACCAAAAACCCTGTAATGCCCTAAATGATACTATTTACCCCCACTCTGAGCTTCGTCCCAAAAAGGGGGGGTCCCCCACAATGAACCAAACAAGTGGCGCTATAAATCCCTAAATCCCCTCTCTCCAAAAACTCCCAAAAACATAAGGAAGTTGTGCACATCACGCTGACTGTCTGTTCTGTACCAAACTTCCGTAGAACGGAATGGAGAGTTGTGCACATGTGTAACTGACTCTCCTTTCTATACCGAGATTCCAGGGGCCTATGTCTGAGAGAGGTGCCACCTACAGGACTGGCACCTTATACACTTCAGTGGCATAAGTTATCAATATGCCATCACAGAGCAAGATCAGAACACCGGTAGTTCTAAGACAGTATTTTTCTAAATGGTTGCCTCCCAATTCCTGTGAATGTGAGGTGCAGGGGAAGCTAAGCATTTTAAGGATCATCACCTGCTCTAAGATAGGGCAGCACAAACCATCTGACAGGAATAAAAGGGGGGGGGGGGAAGACTGTGAAATGAGACCACAACCATTGAAATCTGCCTGGACTGGATGGGAGGGGAAGGATAGAGGGAATTCTTACAAATTGGGGTCAAATTGTCAGTATAGACCTAAAAAAAGGAATGGTTTGGTCCAAAAAAAAACACACAAAAAAACGGGAGACCAGGCTGTGGTAAATGAGCTTCTAAAATACAGGGGGAGTCAAAAGTTCCAGGACGGCCTTTTATTTCAGAAACGAAAGGTAAAATGACATATCTGAATACCCCAGCAAGTAATGGGCGAGGGGGCCTGTATTTTAGGCTACGCCCGGAACATGGCCGCCATCGTGAAAGCCGCCGTTTTGGATCAAAAGGGAGTTTTTTCCCCAAAGGAAGGTGGGTCATGTAGCCGAACAAAAAAGACCAAATTGTCTCCAAACTTAGGCCCCCAACAGAAAATTTTAATCTTCTTGGGTTTTTTTTAAAGTATCAAAACAGAAAGTTCTCGTGCGTTTTTAGGATTGGTCCCCCGCCATTATCTCTGTGTTCAGCACCAGGGACAACACATTGAACATGTCAAGTAGCTGCTGCTGTTGTCGCAGTGTTCTTGCTGATCACTTTTGAACCACAAGAGATATTGCAACTCTGATGGCAGGAATAGATTTCTGAGAGAATTCTGGTCTTCTTTGATCTGCTACATGACCTCCTTCCCATTGGAAAAACTTGCCCTTGATCCAATATGGCGGCTTTCAAGATGGCGGCCGTGTTCCAGACATAGCTTTAAAGATTGGCCCCCTAGCCCATTATTTGCTGGGGTATTTAGGGTCATTTAAGGGTCTTTTAAGGGGCCCTTTCAAAAGGGTAAATTAGGTATTTAAAGGGAATTTTGGTATTTTGGGGTAATTTTTTGGGGCAAATTTTGGTTTTTTAGGTATTTGGGGGGAAATTTTTTGGGGGCCCCCTTTTGGTATTTTGGGGGAATTTTTGGGTCATTTAGGGGTTTAAAGGTTTTAGGGTAATTTTAGGGTCATTTAGGTATTAGGTATTTAGGGTAATTTTAGGGTCATTTAAAGGGAAATTTTGGGGTCCCTTTAAAGGGTTTTTTGGGTTTTTTGGGGAATTTTAAGGGGCATTTAGGTAATTTGGTTTATTTGGGGGGTTTTTTGGTATTATGTATTTTGGGGGAATTTTAAAGGGTCATTTAGGGATGAGGTATTTAGGGTAATTTTAGGGTCATTTAGGTAAATTTGGTATTTAGGGGAAAATTTTAAAGGGGAAATTTTTGGGTTTTTAAGGTTTTTTGGGGGAAAATTTTGAGGAATTTTGGGGTATTAAAGGGATTTAGGGCCCAAAATTTTTGGGGGAATTTTTGGGTATTAGGTATTTTAAAAAGGGGGAATTTTTGGGGATTTTGGGATTTAGGGGAATTTAGGTTTTTGGGGTAGTTTTTACCCTTTTGGGTTTTTTGGGAAAAAAGTCCCGTCCTGGGACTTTTGACTCCCCTTTCAGTGACTGGCGAGGGGAAAAGCTTCCCTTTGGTGGGATGTTTGGAGGGTCGGGAAGGGGTTGCGTTCCCTTTGGGCTCCTTGTCTCCGGGAGAGCAATCCACTTGTTGAATCGGGGGTTTTCTTTGTGCATTAAAATTAAAACAGAGCCTGTAAGTCCCTCAGGGAAAGGGCGTTTAAACCCCTTGTTTTTATGCATAAAAAATCCCAAACTACACTACCCAAACTGTTAGAAGCCAGTAAATAATTCATCCAGCCCCCTGGAAAATTAAAGGGTGCGAAATCGGAGGCAGGGGGGCAAACCCTTCCCACTTTTTCGCCCTGTGTTTATATTTTCAGGGTCCCGTGCGGTTTAGTCATGAACCTTTTTTCCCTTTTTCTTTTTTTACCCTTTTAAAATAGGCAAAATCTTAAAAGCACAAAAATATTTTAGGAGGGGTGTGCTGTCGAGTCCCCTCCTAGGATTATATTTTTTGGGGAAGGTCTCCAGGTAAAAAGGGGAAAATGCCCGATTTTGGGTAGGAAAAAACAAGAGGCGGGCGCCTTTCCCCGTGTGTATAAAATTTTCAACCCCGGCCCTCCCCGAAAGGGGAATACTCTCCTTGGGGGGCACAATTAAGTTTTGTGGGAGTTTTTGGGGGATTTTGCAAACTCAAAAAAAACTCCACCCCCACCTATACGGGGCTCTCCCCAGGGAAGGATTTCCCCCTTTTCGGAGCCCTCCCCTTTCTCCTTTCCCCAAACCAGCCACCAGCATGTTGCTTGCCTGGGGAGGGGAAAAAAAAACCCCGGGAAAACCGCTGCTGTAGATGACTATTTTCCCGGCTTGGCTAAAAATCCCTTTTTTTTTTCTTAAAAGATTCGTGATTTAGAAGCAAATTGGGATTTGTTACAATCCAATAGAGGGGGCTTGAGCTTCTCGGCCTTTCCCTTTCCCCCCAATGCCTTTCGACCCCACAAAAACCCAAAAAGATTTAGGGGACTAACCCGGGTTATGCCAGGGGGGGAAGTCAAACTCTGATAAAAGGTAAATTAAAAGGGGTATGAAAATTACTGCAGCTGCTGTTGGCTTAAACGCCAAACCTTCGGGTCGTATTTTCAGGGGAGGGAAACTTTAGCTTGATTCTTGCCGATTAGAGAAAATCACTATATTTTGGAAGGGGGAAAAGTTTAAAAAAAAAAAAAAAAACCACTGAAAACTATTTAAAAAAATAATAAAATATAAAAATCGACCCCGGGTTTCGCACATGGAAAAACTGGGCTTCATTGGGGTAACAAAAAAAGCAAGTGTTGCCAGCAACAAATTTAAAAAAATCATGATCGTTTTTATTTCTTAAATTTCCAAATTTAAAAATGCTTTGCAAAACTTTCTCCAAATTTTTTTACCCTTTTCCCGATGAAGCGTAAGGGGTTCCCAAAATTTGGGAAAACCGTTGAATTTTATATTTTTTTTTTATTGAAACTATAAATTTATATTTTCAGGCAGGGCCCGACTTACACCGTTCGGACTTTCATCTGTCCCCTGTTTTTCAAACGGGGAAAAATGGGGCAATGCTGGCACAGGTTTGTACCAAGTCCCCCCGCAGATAATTTGGGTGTTTGGGAAAGACAAGGTCCCGCATGCCAACGCAAACAAGAGGGGGAAAATTAGGTGAAATCTTTTTAACCGGGGCACAACCCGCCCAAAAAAAAAATTTAAAAAAAAACCCCCTTTTTTGCCCCTTTCCAAAAAAGGAAAAAAAAAACCCCCTTTTTTGCTGGGGTTTTTAATTTTTAAAAAAATTTAAACCCTTTTCCCCACTTAAAATACAAATTCAACTTAAAACAAACCTACTGTCCCTAAAACCAGTCCCCTAAAAGCAGGGACTTTGCCTTTATATTTCAATTTAAATTTTTATATATATAAGTTTTGTAACCTAGTTTGAGACCTGCCGTTCACCCTTTGTATGCTAATTGCCATTTAAATCTGACAACACTTGCTCTATTGCTTCCTCCTGATGACGTGCAGGTTCTATGTGTGAAACGCGTTGTTTTATGAAGTAAATGAGCAGTACTTTTTTTTTACCATAACGCCTTCTGGATACATTCATTTTCTCTAATCTGCTGTGAATCAAGAGCCATGTTTTTTTTAGTTTTATCCATGATTTGAAATAGGAGGCTAGGGACTAATGGGAGATCATTAACTTATTGGATAAAGCAGCACAGAGTATTTCAGGAGAGGAGTGAGCTATCGAGTAACTCTTTTGATTATATTGTTGGACAGGTCTTCAAGGTACGTGAAAGTGACATGATTTGAGGAGGGTGGAGACTAATGGGAGATCATTACCTGATTGAATAAAGCAGCACAGAGTATTTCTGGAAATGAGTGTATTAATTAGTAACTATGGCATTGACAAATATAGAAAGAAGCAGCACAGAGTATTTTAGGATAGTGATGTACTGATGCAGCGATTACTTATGTGATTGTACCGAAGGACAGGGCTTCAGGTAACAATGGTAAGTGACCTTATTTAAGTAGGAGAATAGGGACTAATAACAGATTACCAACTGTTATTAGAAGAAGCAGCACAGAGTATTTCAGGGGAAAAGAATGCAGAGCCGAAGATTACTTATGGCATAGTATCAGTAAGGTCAGGTTGTTTAGCACGCAGACCACACTGATGTAAACAGTTACGAATGGTCTGACGTGACACTTGGTTGCCTCTCGCATCCTTTAGGGTATGTTCACACGGTGTATTGCGGCGCGTACTATATGCCAGGTGCTTTGGAAGCATACGCTGATCAGGCGCCATTGACATGCATTGTTCGCCGCGCGTAATAGCGTTCGTATTGTACGCGCGGGGGGACGATGTGTAATCCATAGCTCTCTATGATTATCGTAATTGCGGCGCGCATTTTGCTGCATATCACGCACAATACGCTGTGAAATGCGCGCCCAAATAAACCGCGTGAACATACCCTAAAACGTGCCTGGGGTTGTGTGCCATTCATCATCCGGTGTCACAGCGCATGGTTTAGGCCTCGTTCACACGGCTGATTTGGGGACGGATTTCAGCCGTATTGCGCTCCAATACGGCTGAAATTTGTCCCTATCATTACGGTAATCCACGGTTCTCATAGAGAATCATGGATTCCGTCTCCATGGTGGCATGCATATTATCCCGGCGGGATACGCGCCGTGGATAATCGATGTCTATGGGGCCGGTGAGCAGCCGCTCCCCTCGCCCCGCCCCTGCTGCACGGTAGCCGGCGTAATTGCGGGCAAAATCCGTTCCCGCAATTACGCTGGCAATAAGCCCCGTGAACTTCGCCTTAGAGTAAAGCGGTCATCAGGGTGTGATGGATCCAAAGGACATTCACTTCTTTGCCTTTCTGTGACTCTTCCAGTCTCTATCCCTGATAAATCCCTGATAAAACCTGCTGATGACACTCTAAGTTCAGTGGCCACTTCGGTCTGAGAGCATCCTGCTTGAAGTCTTGTAATGGCGAGGTATTGTGGATTAACTATAAGGTGTTGCTTGGTCTCATAATGTCAAAATGTGAACAGCAGGACGAGGAGGACTGTTTAAACCCCAACTCAAATTGATCCCCTAAATGTATTGGGCAATTCAGGGATCAATCACCTGTTGTAAATTTTGCCATTAAGCTCCTTGTTAGAGGTCAGCAAGTTGTGCAAAAAGCACTGAAACCCCGAACAGTTGGACAGGTGCATTTATAGGTAACATATGGTCTCATTTAGTTCATTTATAAAAGTTTTCAAGGAATTTTATGTTCATCCCGAAATTTCAATCAAAAGGCAAATAACCCTAACTTTTTGCGAGTAGTGTATGCACAATCTCCTGAGTTTGCATGGGGCATTAGACTCGCACTCATTGAAGGTGTTCGGCCACCTTAAGGCTCGGAATTCGTTACTTGCTTTTGATCTGATTTCCCAGCACCTTGTCGGGCCTCTCCCATTTCACACACAAATCTGTTTCATGTCTGTGTTAGTCCAGATTAGCTATCACCAGTCACATGACTGCTTCTAATGGCCGGAACACCAGTTCCCATCTCTTCTATTTTTTTTCTTCCAGTCTTCGGTTTCCAATTTTGTAAAAGTTCACTTTGGAGCAGAATCATTAATACTGTGTAATACTTAGGGTATGTTTACACGGCGTGTTGGGTCCGTGTGAACATACGTTCTTAGATGCATGTTTGGGTCCATCTAGAAGGAGCAAAATGCGCACCTAACAATGTGCAGTGTGATTTTACTACTCGCAATGTAAAACACGTATCGGCGTTCACACGAGTGATCCCTGTGTCTCATTGCATCTTTCGTATCCGTTCCAAGAATTGACATGTCAGTTCTTGGTCCCAAAGATGCAGCAGGAGCCCTATAATAAACACGGATCCAAACACACAGCTGCATGTTGGATCCGTTTAGGATCCAATCGCCGCTGCGTTTTTGGATGCAATTTTCAGAATCAAAACGGATCCAAAATCCGATCCAAAAACGCCATGCGAACAAGCCCTTAGACTACAGTACAGTGCGTACAGTACGGCCGTAATTACACAGGGTGATTTGAGAGTCGCGCTGATCAGTGCGTACTCCCGCGGGTGGGGGGGGGGCTGGTAGCCCGCCGGCCCCATTGACAGTCATTACTTGCGGCACGTATTAGCCACGAGTAATTGACAAGTCACTTATCTCCCCGCATGTACAATACGATCGTATAGTACCAGCGGGGAGAGGAGGCGTAATCCATAGTTCTCTGAGAGCTATGGATTACCGTAATTTCCGTGCACATCTCACTCGTATTAGAAATGCGTGCCGAAATTTGCCCGTGTGAACATACCCTTAGACTACGCAGTCTTACAATGAGCCACATGTGCATGTGTCAGCATCAGAGTGTTGGTAAATCTGCCGCAGGTTTAGACAGGCTAGTTTAACTTTCCACCTTTGAATAATTGGCTTTCTTTATGCCACTGATTTTGGCAAAATTGTCGCTTTTTAAAAAAAATTGGGCGCACACGAAGCCAAGCCCTATTTACCCCAAACTACGCCCCTTTTACAGATCCAGTTGCCCAAATAAATGTGCTTCATTATATTTAGTTTTCTTGCTGGGATATTAGACTTTCTGGAGTATAAGGGTATGTTCATATGGCATTTTGGATCCGAAAAACGCATCCAAAAAACGCTGGGTAAATCACATCCAACACGCATCTAAAAACGGATCCCAAAGTGGATCTAACACGGCGTGTGAACATACCCTAAGGTGGTGTACTGTACTTGTTATATTTGTGGATAGTAGTGTCGCGCTTCTGGGCAGAACAAACCCGATTGACCTGAATTCCGGTCAATCTGAAGCCAATGAGCGATAAAACCGAAGGTCTAAAACATTTTTATTTTTAAATGGTTTCTCGAGTTTAGCTTTAATTGTGATCACCAGTTTCTCACGGTTTTCAGAACTCTGGGTATAAACCATTGTAGGGTATCAGGGCAGTTTCTATTTGTCTTTGCACTGATGTCGGCTCTGTTCTCCAGATCCCCGGTTAAATTAAATCGTGGAATTTTGACTACCTTCAATCACCACTATGGGGAGCTCAAGAGCTCGCTGCATACTGTTCATTCATTGAGCTCCACAGTAAATTAGTATGCACTGAGCTATACATGACATAGTGGGTAATAGTGGAGATTCACTGTACACTTGATGCACACGAGTAACTCCTGGTCCTTTTGTCCTTGTATTTTACAGACCAAAGAGAAGTATGAGAAGTCCCTGAAGGAACTCGACCAGGGCACATCCCAGTACATGGAGAACATGGAGCAGGTGTTTGAGCAGTGCCAGCAGTTCGAGGAGAAACGCCTTCGCTTCTTCCGTGATTTACTGCTCGATGTTGAGAAGCATCTTGATCTGTCTAATTTGGAAGGGTAATAGATTTTAACCAGATACCATATAACCTAGTAGGGAAGGAGAGTGGGCTGGGAATCGAGTAGTGAAAGGTGATGAATGACAGTATAGGGACAACTGAGTAGGTAGGCGTGTAGGGACAGCTGAGTAGGTGGGCGTGTAGGGACAGCTGAGTGGGTGGGCGTGTAGGGACAGCTGAGTGGGTGGGCGTGTAGGGACAGCTGAGTGGGTGGGCGTGTAGGGACAGCTGAGTAGGTGGGCGTGTAGGGACAGCTGAGTAGGTGGGCGTGTAGGGACAGCTGAGTAGGTGGGCGTGTAGGGACAGCTGAGTAGGCGGGCTTGTAGTGTCTCGTGAGTATGCGGGCGTGTAGGGGCTTGTGAGTAGGCGGGCGTGTAGGGGCTCGAGAGTCGGCGGGCGTATAGGGGCTCGAGAGTCGGCGGGCGTGTAGGGGCTCGAGAGTCGGCGGGCGTGTAGGGGCTCGAGAGTCGGCGGGCGTGTAGGGACGACTGTGGAGATAAGGAGTAGTAGGTAGACCTGTCACCTAAAATGACGGTCCATCCATGGTGTCGTCACACAGGCTGGGGTGTGAATTAACCATGGTCACTAGGAGGCCTCACAGTTCACACACCCTCTCCCGGCTCAGATTGCCTTTAACATTCCTATGACCTGATTGATCGATCATTTGATTTGTGTCCATATTTAAGTCTCTCTAGAGGGTCTACAGTCCCTACCACGGTCCCTTTATTGCCTCCATGTGATTTATGGCAATTAATTAGGGCGATGCCTATTATAGCTGAAGCATTGGCAATGTTATTAATGGTGTGTTCTCCCCTCAGATATGCCGGAATACACAGAGACCTGGAGTACACCATAAAGTCGGCCGATGTCCTAGAGGACCTGAAGTGGTTCAAGAACAACCACGGCCCGGGAATGTCCATGAACTGGCCGCAGTTCGAGGTGAGAATAGACAAATCTCCAGGCCCCAGATGGCATCACCCCCTGTGCTGGGGGTTAAGTGAGTCATGGGGCCCCCTTTTTATATTTATGGATGTCAAATAACCGGTAGTCAAAAAAAAATTCTGCAAATTCTTTTTGAACAGAGGATTTAAACCATCCTATCACGAAATACAATCCCTGAAAAAAAATAACTTTTACTAGATTATCTAAAATTTTTTAACAATCTAAACCCCTATAAATTAACTACATATAGATGTACAGCATACGTGACTAACCTCAGTGGAGTTTTTCGCCCGAAAAGGACGGCTCCCCTTTTGTGACAGATAAATCACTTTTACGTGTAAAACCCTTAAATCCCAGTATCCCGAGGTTTCCCCCCCTGCAATTTTGGGTTATCAGGGGTTAAAAAACTCTGTGGGAAAAAGAGTACCTTATACAAGCATAACAACTGTTTGAATACATAATTTTTTTCCCTTTCCAAATTAAAAAGGGAGACTGATTTGTTAGGCTGTCAGGTTTTGTATGTGTCCCCCCAGCTCCCCTTTTGGGATGTGGCACCCCGGTAAGGGGTACAGAGCAAATCATCTCTGCTTCCCTTAAATGCCCCTAAGGCCCCTCAAATGTATAAAAACAAGCCCCTAAGTTTCCAAATTGGTATATTCTCTTTATCTATTGCGGGTTTCCCTTTAAAATTAATTTACCGGCATTCCGGATTTAGGGTGCGAGTCCGGGAAAAAGGAAAAAATGTCATTTTTCCCGGTTAATATGCCGGGAATTTTTATGCGCATGTTGAAACAGCCCCCACCATGCGGGCCCGGCGTTCTAAACCTTTATGCGCAGTCTGAAAAGAAGATACGGTCACTTCCGGGTAGGTGCCGGGATCGAACCATACATATTAAAAGGCACAGCTCGACCTCTGCACTGGAGCTCAAAATACGTGCCTGGCTAAAGACTCGCTACAACAGTAGCACAAATAACTCGTCACCCCCCGTTTTAAATAATTTTATATAGTAGAAGTTTTTGTGCGGGGGCGTTTCACCTTTAGTTTTTAAAATTTCCCAAGGCAATTTATCAAAAAAGGGGGGGAAGCTAGGGTTAATAGGGGTTAAATACAGGGGCCAAAAATTTTTGGGGTACAAATTCACTGTCCCCAGCTGCATAAATTATCAGACTGTAGGTAATCAGTGAATATAATAAATTATAATATGATGCTGATACATATCCGTGGTCGATCTGAACGTAATAGTGGTCCTTGTGGAGAGTGTGCAAGGAAGGGGTGTGTGAAAGGCCCAAAAAACAAAGTCTATTCAATAAAGCAACCAAATTGCAAAGATTCGTTGAGGCCCTTGGATGAAAGGGTTTTCCATACATAAACCATTGGGCCTCTTTACATAGAATTGTCTATCCCATTCTCCCCTCTGGGGGATGGGCTCAGACCTCTAAAATGAGAAAGCCAGGTTCCCCCTTTCCCTTATGATGTTCCCACCCAAATGTCGAGCTATGCCGTGTCTCTCCTATTCGTATATCCCCCAGATGTTCTCCCACTCTTCTTTTGAATTTCTTTGTTTTTCCAAAATTTAAATTAAAAATGGGCAGGGGGGTTTTACAATGTAAACTATCCTTCTGTCCTGCAATTGGCAAAAAAAACAGAAAGAAAAATTGTTTTTCCCTTGAGGCATTGTGAAGGATTTAGTTTTAATATGTATGCGGCTTTCACACCTTGCCCATTAAACATTTTCCCATCGGTC
>JAODAL010023743.1:0-62026 GCA_025379985.1 Phyllomedusa bahiana
GCCAATGTGCACGAACATCAAAAAAATTTTTCTTTGCACTAAATTTAATCTTTTTGCTTAAAATAAAGAAATTTGTAAATTATAAGACAAATAAAGAAACCCTTTTAAACTAAGTTTGTTTTTTTAATTTTTTCCCAGGCCTTATGGAGTTGAAAATTGTCCCTGTTTTTTCAGTTCATTGCAATCATGTGTGTCAGTTTTTTCCCAAAAACGTATCCTTATAATTTTAAAAATAGTTTTATTGAGTCCCCGTGGTGTTTGCCCAAAGAGCTCAGTTGAAAAACGCAAAGTTTTTAAAAAAATACAATTTGACAGGAAATACCCTGTTGTCAGTGGTGCGAAGGCCCGCCATATTAATCCTATAATTTTTTTAATACTTCTTTTTCACTGAGTGCTTTCCATTTGGCGCTAAATTTGGTGATTTGAAAGATATTTTTGTTGAAAACTATCAACTGCTAGTCCTACGGGGCAGTTGTAAATCTCGGGGAAGAAGGAAAAAACCCACTGTTATTTTGTCCTTTTCGGTTCTTCCCCAAAAAGCATTTCACAGTTTTGATAGAAAAAACAATTCGTTTCAAATCCGGGGCGTTGGAATATGGGATTTAAGAATACCTGTATTTGCCTTTTTTCAATAAGAGACTTCAAAAACCTTCCTACCTTTTAAAAATTTTTTTTATTTCTAACATGGACAACGGGGGTGGTTAGGAGAAAAGGGGGGGTGTGGACATGGAGGTAGAGGTACGAGAGAAGGTGCTCCTTCCAGTGCGGCGATAAACACGCAAGCCGCGGATCCCCGGTTGCAGGACCGTCGGGGCCCGCATCGCTGGGGGCGGTGCCCGTGAATCTAGTAACGAACAGCGCGCCAAACTGTTCTTCAGTGGTTTGTGCAATCTGCAGTGCGGTCCAGGACAGGGATATTCAATGTTCAGTTCAACAAAAAATGGGGGTTTTCAAAGACTTTTTTTTTTTTCTGTCATTTTTAATCTGTGGGTCATTAGATTTAAGGGGGTCATGTGCTGTACGGAAAAGTATAGTCAATTCCCAATTCAACAAAAATGAGGGTTCAAATATACTCCCTTCTGGCACATTTTAAAATTTGTGGGTCATGCGGGGTTTGGGGTATTGCTGTGGTACAAGACAGGGATAGTGAATATCTGTCTTTTTTTTTCTGTGCTGTTCCTAATTGGTTGCGTAAGATGTAGCACGTATCTAGTTTCTGTTGTGGATGTTAATTCCAGTTTCTCCCAGCCCTTTTTGGGGGTGTAAGAATGAAGTGTTGTTCCTCCCCCCATACCTTTAATGGTCTTTCGGCAATTATCTTTTTTCGGCTATCAATATTGGCATGAAAATTTTGACGATATCGATATAACCCAAATTTAACGATATTTTGACACAACGTCTTCACTACTCAAAAAAACACGTAGGGGATGTGACCTGAGCAGAGAAGAGGGCTGCATACATGATCATCAGTCACTATGCAAAAAAGGCTGCTGACGGAATGTAATCAGCACAGAGTGCAGGGGGACGTTTTTAACAACAGGGAATAACATGGTACATGCTGACTCATCACTGCCGAGTTATCTTCCCCTTCAAAATTATGCACTGACTTTACCTTTTGCGGGCGAATTCCCCCCGGGATAGAGGGGTAGCAGTTTGCTACGGGGCCCCTGCGTTGGGGGGGGGGGCCCCGGGGCAGCGCTCCCGGGGCCCCGCTTCCCGGAAATTGCCGCTCCTGGGCCCGCCGGCAGGGAATTAAAGTTCACTCGGCAGGCGGGGAGTTTGCGGGGCCCGGGGCCATATTCCCTCTAAAAAACGCCGGGCCCTACGCTCTGCCGGCGCTCGGGGTTTTTTCCGTGGGCGGCGCCGCGCGGGGGGAGGGGGGGAGGCAGCAGAGCGGAGCGAGCGGCGCTGGGGGGGAGCGTGGACCGGGTGAGTAAGGGATTTCTTATTTTCCCAAAAAAAGAGAATTCCTAATTGAACTAAAAGGATTCTGGGACTTGTGGGGAAATAGCTGCAGGGGAAACTACTGACACCCCCCCCCCCCCCCCCCCCCCCGCCCCCCCCCCCCCCCCCCCCCCCCCCCCCAACAACCGGGAATGATTTTATGATAGATGAATAAGGAGGCAAAAGAGAAGAAAAGAAACCATGAAGGAAATGGAATATTTTTTTGCTTTCAATAAAAAATGCTTTTTTATTTAAAAAAAAAAAAAAAAAATTTTAAAAAATCCCCCAAAAAAACCTTTAAAGCTTGCGGGACCCCTTTTGGGGGTAAAAAAATAAACCCCATTTTTTTTTTTTTATTTTAAAAAAAAAGAAAAAAGCTTTTTTGGGGTATTCCTTCATTGGGGTTTGGTGGGCCAGTGCTTGCCCTGACCATTTTACTTAACCCCCACAAGCTGGCCTATAGACACAAACCGCATGTGATTTTTCCCTTTAAGAAAAGAAATTTACCCTGCAAATACTAAAATATCACATCTTTACAATAATTTTGGAGCTTACAAGATTAAAAACCCCTCATCAACCATACTCAAACAGATAAAAATTATTTTTAGCAGCCTTCCCACGGCTTTTCTGTATATATACCCAAAGCTAAGGGTTGGGTTTGTCCACCAAAGTTCCAGGGATCTTCCGTGGGGGGCCCAAGCTTGACAAAAAAAAAAATTTACCTAAAGTCACGGCCCCCCTGTCCTGGGGCCCCCGGGCGCACCCCCTTTTACCCCCTCCCGGGGCCCCCCGGGGCGGGTGCCGCCTTTTCCCCGGGCGAGCCGGGGGCTGCAAACTGCCAGGGCTACCCAAACCCCCCCCCGTCCTGTGCCCTCCGCGTCCTCTGCCCCGGGCCCCAGGCGCGCCGGGGTTTTCCTGTGTCCTAAGGCGCGGGGCCCCGTTCTCAAGGATTTAAAGGGGCCAGGCCCCGTTTTAAAAAGGCTAAATGAGGGGCTTCCCCCACTTTAAGGTGCGGTCCCCCCCCTAAAACACTCCTTGCTGGGTCTATGTTTTCCTCTGCCCTTAGCTAAAAAAATTTCCCAAATGTATTTGCTTTCGTTTTTTTCCGGGCCTCTTGCTACGTTTCTCGACTCCGTTACCTCGCCGCCCGCCCCCGACCTTTTCTGCCCCGCCCGACCTCGAACCATTGCCGCCCGTCCGACCTTCGCTGCCCACGACTACGATTCTCGGACTACGTTTTGGTACCACGTGCACCTGGCTGCCCCCCGCAAAACAAGCACTCAGGGGGGGGCGACCCCCGGTAGCCCCACGCCGCAGGGAAGTCCATCCCCCCTTTGCGGCGGGCTCTGGTGAATACGGGGGGTACTTAGTTCCGTTCCCCGGCGTGGCTTAACTACCCTCGTTGCGGTGGCCGGCGGGGTCCCCCTACCCCGCCCCTTACCCCTAATATTGAGATCTTCAAAAGTTGTCCAAAAAAACCTCAACAATGGTTTGGTTTTAATACCAATCATCAGATTTTCTATTAAACCCCGAATATGCATAGATATTTAATATGGCGGGGACTGTCCTGTTAGGGTGGGCCCTCAAAATAATTTTCTCCGGTGCCCCTCACAATAGTTTTCCCCTTGTGGGCCCCCAAGGAATTCAGTCCAAAAACTGCCCCAAAGAAGCACTGTTTTTTTTCTATCATTATATTGTTCATCCACAATTGTCACGATTTGCAGTTAATTTGCCCCTATCTTCCGCAAATGCCATTTGGCCCTGGGGGAAAATGTGCTTATCTGTTCAGTGTTTTTTTCTGAGCCTTCCAGCACGCAAAAGGTTAAAACTTGCTTTCAGCGTCTCACAGCTGTCACCATCCCCCTGTCTGGTGGGCTATATAGCCTGCATTTCCAGTGGTCAGTGCAAGAGATTCTGATGTGTAACCTGGATCCTTGCACTGTGTCTCCGGCCCTCTGAGTTCCTGGCTCCTAGTTACTCTGCCCCCGTCCCCCGCCCCTTTTTTTTTCCCCGCCTGGACCCGATCCCTGCCTGTTTTGCTTAAGTGGGGGGAAACACAGTGCAAGGATCCAGGTTACACATCAGAATCTCTTGCACTGACCACTGGAAATAGCAGGGCTATATAGCTCCACCAGACAGGGTGATGGGTGACAGCTGTGAGACTGCTGAAAGCAAGTGTTAACCATTGCTATGCTGGAAGGCTCAGAAAACAAACACTGAACAGATACAGCACAGTTCCCCCAGGGTCAAATGGCATGTTGCAGGTAAGATAGAGGCAAATTACACTGCAAATCGTGACAATTGTGAGATGAACAATAGTAATGATAGAAAAACAACAGTGCTGTGCATTGGCAGTGTTGGACTGAAGTTCCTTGGGCCCACAAGAGGAAACTATTGTGAGGGTGCACCGGAGAAAATTATTTTGAGGGCCCACCCTATACAGGACATGTGCCCGGCCATATTAAATAGTCTATGCATATTCAGGGTTTAATAGAAAATCTGATGATTGGTATTAAAGCCTAAACCATTGTTGAGGTTGTTTATGGACATACTTTTGAAGATCTACAATATTAGGTGTAAGGGCTGGGTAGTGGATCCGCCGGACCACCGCAAGCGATGGTAGTTAAGCCACGCCAGGGAACGGAATCTAAGTAGCCCCCGGTATTCATCAGAGCCCGCCGAAAAGCGGGAGGGGACTTGCTGCGGCGTGAGGCTACCAGGTCCCCCCTGACGTGACTTGCTTGCGGTGGCAGCCGAGGTGCAGCGTGGTACCGAATCGTAGTCCGAGAATCGTAGTCGTGGGCAGGCAGAAGGTCAGGACAGGCGGCAATGGTTCGGGGTCGTGGACTGGCAGGAAAGGTGGGGGGCAGGCGGCAGAGGTAACGGAGTCGAGAAACGTAGCAAGAGGTCTGGTACAACGGAAAGGCAGAATTACACTTTGGGAACGCTTTAGCTAAGGCACGAGGCAACATAGATCAGCAAGAGTGTTAAATGGGACGCACCTTAAGTAGGGGAAGCGCCTGGCATCTCGCCAATTAACGGTGCGCTGGCCCTTGAAATCCGCGAGAACGCGGGGGGGCGGGCCTTACGACCCCTGCACGCGCGCCACGGCCGGCAGAGGACGCGGACGGCACAGGAGCGAGGTTAGGTGAGTCCCTGGCAGTTTTCAGCCCCCGGCTCGTCCCGCGGCCAGCGGCGGCACCCGACCCCGGTGGGCACCCGGGGAGGGGGTCACGGGTGCGCCCGCGGGCCGAGGAGCAGGGGGTGCCGTGACATTAGGTATATATTATTTTGTCAGAGCTTGGGCCCACTGGAAGATCCTCTGGTACTTTGGTGGACAAATCCAACCCTTAGCATTGGTATATATACAGAAAAGCCGTGGAAGGCTGCTAACATAACTTGATCTGTTGATGAGTATGGTTGATGAGGTTTGAATGCTTGTAGAGCTCCAAAATTATTGTAAGATGCTGATATTTTAGTATTTGACAGGAGTAATGCTTTAAATCTTAGAAGTTGGAACAATCACATGACGGTTTGTGTCTACCTAGGCAGCTTGTGGGTTACAGTAGTGGTCAGGGCAAGCACTGGCCCACCAGAGCCCCAGATGAAGGAATACCGCAAATGCTTTTTTCTTTTTATATAAAGACAAAATGAGTTTATTTTTGTACCCACAAAGTGGGTCAGCAAGCTTAAAGGGGTTATCTGGGAGTTTAATGATTTCTTAGAACCCTATAAAAAGCATTTATATTGAAAAGCAAAGATATTCCATTACCTTCATGTGTTTCTTTTCTTCTCTTTTGCCTCCTTATTCATCTATCATAAGATCAGTCCTGGTTGTGGGAGTGTCAGTAGTTCTCTGCAGGGTATTCCACAAGTCCAGATCCTTGCAGTTAAACTAGGAATTCTCTGGTAAAATAGAAATCCCTTACTCACCGGGTCACGCTCCCCGAGCGCGCTCGCTCCGCTCTGCTGCTCTCCCTGCAGCCTCTGCGCGCGCGCGCCCACGTGACCACAGAGCGCCGGCAGAGCGTAGGGCCCGGGCGTTCAGAGGGAATATGCGCCGGGCCCCGCAGCTCCCCGCCTGCCGCAGTGAACTGTTAAGTTCACTGCCGGCGGGCCCAGGAGCGGCATTACCGGGGAAGCGGACGCGGTAGCAGCTGCCCCGGGGCCCCCCTAAGCGCAGGGGCCCCGTAGCAACTGCTACCCCTGCTATCCCGGTAATTACGCCCCTGCAGAAGAGGTAAAGTCAGTGCATAATATTGAAGGCAGATAGACTCTGGCAGTGATGAGTCAGCATGTACTCATAGTTATCCCTGTATGTGTATAACAGTCTCCCCTGCAGCTCTGTGCTGATTACATTCCTGTCAGCAGCTCTTTTTGCATAGTGACTGATGAGTCAGTGTATGCAGCCAGCTCTTCTCTGCTCAGGTCACATCCACTACAGTGTTTCTGAGTAGTGATGAGCGATTGTGTCAACTATCGTTATTGGCTCTATAGTCGATATCGTCAATTATCATGCCAATAGTTGATAGCCGATAACAGATAATTGCCGATGACCATTAAAGTGTATGGGAGAGGAACGACACCTTCATTCTTACACCCAAACAGGGCTGGAGAAGCTGGAATTAGCATCCACAACAGGAAACTAGATACGTGCTACATCTTACGCAACACAATTAGGCAACAGTCACAGAAAAAAACTGACAGACTATTCACTATCCCTGTCTTGTACCACAGCATGACCCTTAAACCTGCATGACCCACAAATTAAAATGTGCCAGAAGTCAGTATGTTTTGAACCATCATTTTATTTGAACTGGACATTGACTATACTTGTCCTGTACTGCAGCATGACCCTTAAATCTACATGACCCACAGATTAAAAAGTGACAGAAAAAGGAGTCTTTGAACCACCATTTTAGTTGAACTGAACATTGAATATCCCTATCCTGGACCGCAGCATGCAGATTGCACTAACCACTGAAGAACAGATTGGCGACGCTGTTCGTTACTGAGATTCACAGGGCACCGACCCAGCGATGACAGGCCTGACGGTCCTGCAACCGACGATCCACTGGCTTGCGTGTTATCGCCAGCACTGGAAGGAGCACCTTCTCTCGTACCTCTACCTCCATGTCCTACACCCCTCTTTGCTCGCTAACTACCTGCAGTTCGCTCCATGTTCAGAAATATACAAAGTTAAAAGGTATGGACGAGTTTTTGACAGTCTCTTATTGAAAGTAGGCAAATCACAGGTATTCCCTTTAAAACCCACTAATTTCCAACAGCCACCTAGGATTAGAAACAGAATTGTTTTCTATCAAATATCTGTGAAATGCGGTCTGGGTGGAAGAACCGTAAAGACAAAATCAACAGTGTTCTTCTTCAGTCCCTGAGATTTACAACTGCCCCAGTAGGACAGCAGTTGATAGTTTTCAACAAAACTATCGTACAAATGCACGATTAGCGCCAAACTGAACGCACTAGTGGGAATAGAAGTATTAAAAAAGTTAATATGGATTAATATGGCGGCCTTCGCCCCCACGACAACAGGCGTTATTTCCTGTCAAATATGTATAAAACACTTTGCGTACAACTGAGCTCTTTGCGGCAAACACGCACGGACTTCAATAAAACTATTTAAAAGTTATAAGGATACGTTTTTGGGAACACTGACACACAGTGATTGCAATAGAACTGAAAAAACAGGGACAATTACAACTCCTATCAGAGGCCTGCGGGCCAAAACAGGTGTAAAAAACAATGCTTTTTCAATTGAAGATCACAGAACACACTGAGCTGCAAAATATCTTCCTTTCAAATGCCTCTCCTCCTGACGCCCACCCCCCCCACAGCCACACTCTCCCCCGCCCCCCCCCGCAGCTGCACACACCAGAAGATATCCTTAAAACTTTCTCTAACTAAATAAGAAGTGAAATTCTCTAATCTAACTCTATTCTAAGCTGTAGGGAGGTGGGTGGTTTCTTGTAATAGAAAGACTATCAAGCTGTTTTGAACACTATTGGTTTAAACGCAGACAGACATGTCCTTCTGTGAAGTGGCATAGAAAAGAGAATGAGCTCAAACAGGAAAATTCAGGTTGGGATAGATAAAACGAGGTCACGTGATTTTTTCAGCCAATGAGATCCAACACCACAAAGTGTGACGTTTACATCCTCCTCACCCCCCTCTATCCTCAGAGCTGATTGGCTGGCCGCCAAAATGACAGGAAACGCTGAAAATGGCGCGATAGTAATAGATTATGTCTAAGATTGTCACCTACACTATCGCGTAATCGTAAATTTCCGATAAGCCTAAAAACCGTGCTGATTTCAACTTTTGCCGATAATATCGCTCATTCCTATTTCTGAGCTGAGCCTGGCTTCAAGGGATACCCACTGAGTGATGACAAAATGTCCATAGACTCAAAAGCAAAATAATATGCTCGATGGATGTCACCTGGTATGCAGGAAGTAGGAAGGAGGGGAGTAAAGGGCTCTGTGCCTGGTTTTGCAAAGCAGAACAGGTAAATAATGATTATCGATTACAAAGCTAGGCTCTGCAAATACGACATCTGAACATACCCTTAAAAAAATTAGGGAACCATTCAAATTGACATCTCAACATAGTGGCTCTACTAATACCAAAATAATTGCCTGTTGATAGTATAGGGGTCCTCAAAACAACCGATTATTCATAAAAACAGTCCAAGAGCAATGGCAGATTAAAGCTTGAGGGTACTAGAAGGATGGCACTGATGCTTCACTTTTTATTACCATTTTATGAGGACAGAATACATCTAGAAGATTTTGGTGTTAGAACATTTAAGGCGACATGTCCGAAAATTGGCGGCGCTGCAGCAGTTTTTAGGCGCATTAAATCAGTGTAAAGTGCGCCAGTAAGAACGACCCTTTCAAAAATCTGCCGTGAGGTATACCTTGCATAGTAAACTTAACACGCCTAAAAAGGCGCATTGCACAAATCGCAGCGCATAGCGTGTCATTGGTAGTGTATGTAATGCGCCTATCGAGACGCATTGTGCAACAGAGGCGCATAACGTATCATTACTAGTGTATGTAATGCGCCTAAAAAGGTGCATTGCATTATGGAGGAGCACATCGTATTATTGCTAATATATGTAATGCACCTTTTTAGGCGCATTACAATGTGTCCTGCCCCGCGTATAATGTTTTGGTGTACGACAGTTCAGTTACATCAAGAATATGGCGTCAAAAGTGTTTTTGCCGCACAATAGACCAAAAAACTGATGTTTGCAGATTGGGACATGTCGACCTTAATCCCCAAATAATGGGACATTCGCACGTTAGGGATTCAAGACACTACAATCCTGATGGTAGGTACTATGTGAATCTGTATATTTGGGGGCTCACAACATTGGGAATCTGGAGATTGGAGGTCCCAGGACAATGGGAATCTGGAAGTAGGGGATCTCAGGACAATGGGAATTTGGAAGTATGGGATCCCAGAACAATGGAAATCTGAAAGTTGAGGATCAAAAAACAATGAGAATCTAGAGGTTGGGAGCTCAGAACAATCTGACGATTGAGGACCATCGAACAATAGGAATCTGGAGGATGGGGTTCCGAAAACAATTGGAATCTGAAGATTGGGGACCCAAGAACAATGGGAATCTAGGAGGATATGTATGAAAACTGTCTAGGTTTAAGACTTTCTTTTGTTCCCCATAGCAACCAATCAGAGCTCCCTTTTAATTTCGTATAGTGCTCTGAAAAAAGAAAGGGGAGCTCTGATTGGTTGCTATGACCTCTAATTGGTTGCTATGGGCTCTGACTGGTTGCCATGGGAAACAAAGAAAGTCTTAGACTTAGACAGTTTTCATACATGGGGCCTCTAGAGTTTGAGGGCCCAGTACAATGGGGATTTAAAGATTGGGAGCCCCAGGACAATGGTTACTGCTGGTTTGGGACATAAGAACAAAAGCAAATTATAGCTTTCTTGTTGAAAAAAACAAAAAACAAAAACCTGCTCTAGACGTCAATGTTTCTGATGATTTCTGCGGATGATTTTTAACTTACCTCTTTCCCCCCCCAAAAAAGAATCATCATTAAATGCAAATATAAAGCATTCATATGTTGATTGCAAACAAGATAACCCAAATGCTCCTCGTAAATAGGGTTTATTTTCTCTGTTCACTTCGAGATGACTGTGAACATCTATCATGTCCCTCTAATTTTCCCTCTTTCAGCCGCTTCCCTCTCACTGCGATCTGCTGCTTTAAGACGTTACTTTAGAAAATCAGCCAAGAACTGTCATTTTAAATATACTCATTATCTTATGTGCATTAAGAAGGCACAAAATTGGAAAGACTGCTCAACTCCTCCAAAAGAGAACTCCATTCTAAGAGAGAAAAGGTTCTATTCAGCGCTTGGCACTAATCACCGCATTGTTCTAGTTATGGATTAGCACATCGACTGTTTGTTGTTTTTTGCCTCCCTGAATATACATGTACTGGTATGAAGAGAAAATTATAGCTAATGCACCATGTCTACATGAAAAAAAAGTTTTATGACACTGACGATGAGTCTGGATAATGTACAAATAATAGCAAATACCTTCGGGATACTATAGAGATTCACTCAAATATGAAATACTATTTTGTGATGTCCTTATTTTAAGAGTGGTCATATTTAGTAGCTAAAAGGAATATGGTCACCAGCTCATACCTGCCACGGAAGGCCGTGCAAGGGTGCAAGGAATGGGTGGAAGTCAGGAGAGAGTTACTGCATTCCAAAGGACTATTTCATGTTCCTTTTGGGTAAGGAGTGACACAAGGAATACCTGATAGATTGCATGGGTTGTAATGAATTTATCTTGAGGCTAAACAGAGGAGCAGAGTCTAAGAGGTTCCCTAGTTTTTACCCTTTAACCACATACCAGGATCTGGACTAAGCTACTGGAAATTAAACTACGTATGCCCAAAGTACAAAAAGCAGATAAATGGGTAAGGAAAACACCATACAATAATAATGTGCCCGGTTATACCAAATATAAGAAACAAAAATCCACAAATATCTGTATAAACCCTAGGACCAGATAAAAATTAACTTTTAATAATATATTTAAAATGTATACAACAAGCTTACTAAACCTAAAGCAAACCCTATACTTACCCCTACCTTATCACCTATCACGGATCCTAATTGAGGATATGGGATCCATTTGAACACATCTTGGACCCTATAATGCACATTTACTATTGATGCACCTATCAAGAGACGTACGGTTTACTTATCATCTCTTGTACATGTGTTTTATGTGTCCTTTCTAGTGTATGTCACTGTTTATTTCCCTATTTGCCCGTATTGTTCCCTGACGAGCCTTTATATCTGTTAAGGGGAGGTGAAACGCGTTGGTTGTTTATTTATTGGCTGCCTATTTATGTGTTATTAGGAGTTATTTGTAGCTGTATCTATAACTTTTATACGGAATTTGTGTAATATATATATACACTCACCGGCCACTTTATTAGGTACACCTGTCCAACTGCTCGTCAACACTTAATTTCTAATCAGCCAATCACATGGCGGCAACTCAGTGCATTTAGGCATGTAGACATGGTCAAGACAATCTCCTGCAGTTCAAACCGAGCATCAGTATGGGGAAGAAAGGTGATTTGAGTGCCTTTGAACGTGGCATGGTTGTTGGTGCCAGAAGGGCTGGTCTGAGTATTTCAGAAACTGCTGATCTCCTGGGATTTTCACGCACAACCATCTCTAGGGTTTACAGAGAATGGTCCGAAAAAGAAAAAACATCCAGTGAGCGGCAGTCCTGTGGGCGGAAATGCCTTGTTGATGCCAGAGGTCAAAGGAGAATGGGCAGACTGGTTCGAGCTGATAGAATGGCAACAGTGACTCAAATAGCCACCCGTTACAACCAAGGTAGGCAGAAGAGCATCTCTGAACGCACAGTACGGCGAACTTTGAGGCAGATGGGCTACAGCAGCAGAAGACCACACCGGGTGCCACTCCTTTCAGCTAAGAACAGGAAACTGAGGCTCCAATTTGCCCAAGCTCATCGAAATTGGACAGTAGAAGATTGGAAAAACGTTGCCTGGTCTGATGAGTCTCGATTTCTGCTGCGACATTCGGATGGTAGGGTCAGAATTTGGCGTCAACAACGTGAAAGCATGGATCCATCCTGCCTTGTATCAACGGTTCAGGCTTGTGGTGGTGGTGTCATGGTTTGGGGAATATTTTCTTGGCACTCTTTGGGCCCCTTGGTACCAATTGAGCATCGTTGCAACACCTTGTTGAATCTATGCCACGAAGAATTGAGGCAGTTCTGAAGGCAAAAGGGGGTCCAACCCGTTACTAGCATGGTGTACCTAATAAAGTGGCCAGTGAGTGTATATATATATATATATATATAATATATATATATATATATATATGCTGATTACTGCTGGTAAGGCACTATTTTAGGTTTTCCTTGTAGGGTTTATCAGGTTTTGATAGTTAGGTTCCTGGTGGGGGCGCCCTTATCAGGGCGATTCTCCCCATTTTCATATAGGTAGTTATAGTTTTTGTAGGGGTTAAGTATAGGGGTTAAGTATAGGGTTTGCTTTAGGTTTAGTAGTTTGTTGTAATCATTTTAAATATATTATTAAAAGTTAACTTTTATCGGGTCCTAGGGTTTATACTGATATTTGTCGATTTTTGTCTAAGCTACTGGAAACCTACAGGTCACTACTCTCAATATGGTCTCTACATTGCAACAGCTGATGGTAGAAGGTTCTGGAGCAGGGTATCAAAGCAGAAGATGTATGCAGACAAACTAAGGTCAAGGTGGTTAAATTTGTCTTAAAGGGGTTGTCTCACTACATCGATTCATCTTACCTCAGTCCTATTTTCTTGGTTTCATTTTGAATTCAGGGGCATGTCTACTGGCTTCTACTATGCTGCAGTACAAGCCAGGTCTGTAGCTATAGCAACCAGCGCTGGCAGCCTATCATGAGAGATCAAACAGGTCTCTAGCTATAGCGACCTGAGGAGGGGATACCTCAGAATAGGTAGGACATTGTTAATGAACATATATTGCAAAGTGACTTGTTTTTGCAAGATCTTTAACATAAAAAGCAATCCTTGTAGTGAGACCACCCCTTTAAATCTCCTTTATTTCCTGAACAAAGCAAAATCAAAACATCAATGTATATGTTAATAGTCTTCATTTATCTTTCCCTATATGTTAAAAGCTTATCATTGTGGCGAGGAAACCCCTTTAATGCTTACATATTTCAGAACAAGCCCTTAGTAAGACACACCACCACCATCACTAATACTAAATGTAACGCTCCACTTAGCGCTTTGATGCCATCCTAGACCATCCTGGGGGGTCATTCTTTCAGGATCGGTGTCCTTGGTAGAACGGTAAATGGCACACAATATATGTCAATGTAAAACCAGGACAAAAGTTTTAAACTGGCCTCAACCAGCTTTATTCTCAGGCATAGGAACAAACAGAAACAAACAAATCAAATCCTAGGTCATCTGGCAACTAACTCCACACAGAGCGAGTCCCTCTCTCAGGGCCGGGACAAGGCATTTTGGTGCCCTAGGCAAGTACAGCCAATGGCGCCCCCCCCCTCGATCACCAAAAAATTGAACCCCCCTAATTCCTCTCGCCCCTGCGCCAGGCCCTCTCTCACCCTGGACCACTCTGTCCCCTGCACCACTCTGTCTCCTGCACCAGTTACTCTCTCCCCCCTGCACCAGTTACTCTCTCTCCCCTGCACCACTCTGTCCCCTGCACCAGTTACTCTCTCCCCCCTGCACCAGTTACTCTCTCCCACTTAGTAACTTCTTACCAGTCATACCTGCGCCCAGGGGCGCTGCTAGGATCCTAAAACATCCGGGGCCCGGGCCCTCTGTGTTACTTTGTGCTCAGTAGGGCTGGGTTCACACGGAATTTTTCACGCCACATTGTGAACTGCAGCGTGTATTGTTACATAGAAAAACCTTCTGTTCCTGTCACTAATTTTCTGCACATTCCACATAGATCCCGTCCATCACCTCAGCAGTCGCTGCACAATGAAAATCAGCCCTGACAAATCTGCTTTTTCAAAAGTGCTCACCTACATATGACAGTGTAATACCCCTAAATAACAGTCACTAAATAATCCACCGATACATGGAGCAAATCTACCAGACAAATGATTGTTACTAAAAAACACTCCTACAAAACCAAGACCCAAAACTATTACTACTAAAGGCTCAAATAATCCTGCCAGACCCCGACCAAACGCAACCCCCACATGTGACTATCAGTTGTACACAGGCTCTGAAGACGTGTATTACCGCCATACAGTGACCAGATAGTGGTAGATACTAGTTGTATGTAGATGCTCTGCAGAAATATAAGTGATTACACTGCAGTTACATTTAGTGACTCACAGGAGACGTCTTTTCTGATCAGCGTCGTTCACTTTCCCTTTTCTTCTCCATCCGGTTCACACCTTCATGCTGATTGCTCCCGGCCAATACTCGTCCCTGCAGATTTGGACACAAATATCTTAGAATCCTCACATTTCCAGCAACTCCTTACTTATAGGTATATAAGTCCCCTCAGTTAGGTAGGTGTATAGGTCCCCTCAGTTAGACAGGTATATACAGTATGTCCCTTCAGATAGGAAGCTATATAGGTCCCTGCAGTTAGACAGGTATATATGTCCCCTCAATTAGGCAGGTGTGTATATATAGGTCCCCATCAGTTAGGCAGGTATATAGATATGCCCTCTCAGTCAGGCAGGTATATAGATATATATGTCTCCTCAAATCAGGCAGATATATAGATATTGTACCCTTAGACAAGCAGATATATAAATATAGGGTAACTCAGGCAGGTATATAGATATAGGGGCACACAGGCAGGTATTTAGGGGCAGTAATGCAGGTATATAGGGGCACTGAGGCAGGCATATGGGAGCAGTCAGGCAGGTATAAAGGGGCACTGAGGCAGGCACATATAAGGGCACTGAGGCAGGCAGGCATATAGGGGCACTGAGGCAGGCAGGCATATAGGAACACTGAGGCAGGCATATAGGGGCACTGAGGTAGGCATTTAGGGAGCACACAGGCAGGCATATAGAGCGCACACAGGCAGGTATATAGGGGCACTGAGGCAGGCATATAGGGGGACACAGGCAGGCATATAGGGGCAATGAGGCAGGCATATAGGGGCACACAGGCAGGCATATAGGGGCACTGAGGCAGGCATATAGGGGGCACACAGGCAGGCATATAGGGGCACTGAGGCAGGCATATAGGGGGCACACAGGCAGGCATATAGGGGCACTGAGGCAGGCATATAGGGGCATTGAGGCAGGCATATAGGGACACACAGACAGGTATATAGGGGCACTGAGGCAGTTAAAAATAACGACATTTATACTCACCTTACCTGCTTCCCAGCCACGCGCTCCTCTTCAGGCCACGCCTCCAGCGCCGGGACGCTCCTCCGGCAGCTCCCCGGGCGCACAGCCTGTGACGGGCTGTGCGCCCGAGGAGAGGCAGCGTCGCGATGACATCACTTCATCGCGTCGCTGCCAGCTGAGCAGCACGGGGCCGCGGCGGGTCCTCTGTGTCAGACCCGGAGCAGGTCCGACACTGTCTGTGGAGCAGGGAGCACTCGCTCTCTGCTCCGCAGAAGCCCGCAGCTGTATGTGCGTCCAGCGGATGCACATACAGAGACCGCCAGCGCTCCAGGCCCACAGTCCCTGCCTGCGCTCCTTAGGGACAGGCAGAGGTAGGCGCCCTAGGTGATCGCCTACCTCTGCCTACCCGTCGTCCCGGCCCTGCCCTCTCTAACCAGTATTCTTACTATCCAGTTTCAGCTTTGGAGCCAAAGCCTTCTCCTTAGCTCTTGTATCCCTTCCAACTCCAGGTTGCAACCAAGCCCCCTGATCACCTGGAGTACAAAGCTTTTAATAGGACTCCAGAGACCTGCCAAAAGCCTGTCCTGAAACACAGGGGGTGCGTACCCATCCTACTCGTTGCCTATTCCCAGTAAAAGCTCTCCCAGATCAGCTGAACCAGCCATACTAACTTTAAACGAATGCTAACCACTTACTAAAGCTGACAACATACATGAATGGCTCCTACCCCACCAAGGCCAGGTAACCTTGATGACATGTTGCTTGCAAGTATCCTGCTTTACTGCACTTAGTGGCAGAAACACACGACCGCCTGAGGTCGCTCTGCCATTACAACCTCGAAATGCATTTACTACTATCATACATACACTATACCATGTTTTCACATGTTTCAATATAAGTCAAGTTTAGTTTCCAGATATCTGGTTGGAATGCCAGATTTATCTGCACTATATCTGTTTGGAGTCGATGCTTTCATTGGTGATGAGCTAGTCATGTGGTTTTATTGTTTCATTTGTACAGATTCACATTGCTAAATGGTCCAATCTCATGATCTGCTCCCATCGTCATCTCATTGTGTTGTTTTTTTGTGCTATTTTTCTTTGCATTTTTATTTCCCTTTGACTATAGAGAGTGATCAGATATATTTTTCCTGTATAAATAAAAATTAAATTTGATCAAAACCCACCTGTATTAGCGCTTGAAAAATCCCGTGAACATTGTAGCATACACAGAACAAGACATGCATCAATTATATATTGTGGCTAATAATCGACTGTCCAAATGGAGAAAGGGCTAAATACACTCACTTTATTGTCACTATTTGTGTCTTAGTAGCTCTAACATCACTGACATATAATCTAAAGGGCACAGACGTCAATTACCCTCCATACATGACAGCAGATCCACTATTGTAATTTCAGGTTCCAGTTTCTAAAAGCCCCTGTGCAATATAATTATGTGACAGTACAATGTTCTAGCCAGGTGCTAAACCTTTGACCATTGCCAGCTCATCCACCTCCACCACTGAGAAGACAAGGGTACCGCGTCGAAATGACACATTATAAAACATTTACCTTAGAAACCAAATTACTATCTACGGGAAGATGTTATAATTTGACCGGAGGGAGTTTAAATTCAGCCTTTTAGCACCATCACAGTCTTCAGCAGTCGAAAAAGAGAGTGAATATCGTAGTTTTAGTACCGCAGCAAAATAGCATCGGGGAAATTGAAGCCAATACTCACTTGCTGCACAATGTCTCCCTTAGGCTATGTTCACACCATATTCCTTATACAGGTCAGAGGTCTAAAACAGGATTATTCCCCTATGCAAACCAACAAAGTATATCTCTGATACTCTGTTTCACCGAAAATAAGACAGTGTCTTATATTAATTTTTGCTCCTAAGGACGAGCTAAGACTTATTTTTAGGGGATGTCTTATTTTTTAAGAACAAGAATTCACATTTAGGCTATGTTCACACGGCGTAATTGCGGGGTGTACAGTACGCCGGCTGATACGCACGTTCTCCCGCGAAGCGCGTATTTGCCGCAAGTAATTGACATGTCACTTATGTCCCCGCGCGTACAATGCGATTGTATTGCGCGAGCGGGGAGACCAGATGTAATCCATAGCTCTCATAGAGAACTATGGATTACCGTCATGACTGGGACGTATCTCGCCCCGTATTAGAGTGCGAATACAATGCCGTGTGAACATAGCCTTATTGTTGAACAAAAAATCAACATGTATTAATATACTGTAGTGATTTTATCACAAACATCTGCATAAGGCTATGTTCACACGGCAGTAATTGCGGGACGTATTTTGCCCCGCAATTACGCCGTGTGCTTGGGAGAGGGGGCGGGGCGAGGGTAGGGCAGCCCGCCAGCCCATACACATCCATTCTTCATGGCGCGTATCCGCCGTCAATAATTGACATGTCACTTCTCTCCCCGCTCGCCGTATAGTGTGAGCGGGGAGAGGAGACGTAATCCATAGTTCTCTATGAGAACTGTGGATTACCATAATGACTGGGACGTATCTCGCTCCGTATTTCGCGCAGTACGGCGCAAAATACGGGGCGAGATACGTCCCATTTTGAGCCATGTGAACATAGCCTAAGCAGCCAAACTCTGAATTGCATAAAAAAGATGCACTAGGTCTTATTTTCGGGGGATGTCTTATTTTCGGGGAAACAAGTATATGCCTCTGCATATATAGCCATGCAGTGGAGTATGTGGACCGTTGGCCACAATGCAAAATGGGTATGTAATACATTATACATATTTTTTGTAATAGCAAAAAAAAAAACACTTTACAGTAAAAAGAAAAGTATGCTAATTCATTTTGAAAACAGGTTTGACCGAACTTGGTTTGGGACATGCTGAGCCCAATTTTTTTCTATAACATTAATTGCAATAATAATAATAATAATAATAATAATAATAATCTTTATTTCTATAGCGCCAACATATTCCGCAGCACTTTACAAATTCAAGGGTCCCCAATCCACAGCTCCATTCAAATGAATGGAGACAATTAATGTTCCAAGTGCAGGCAGGTGGCTGAGGGGTCACTGTGCAGAGGAAACTTATAATGGGGAAGCTGCACTACATGAGCTTTGCCGATCCTTCATTCTCAGGATTGCTGGAGGTTCCAAATATCAAATCCCCATGAATCATAAAGCAATAGCATTGTCAGATTGCGGTGCTTTGAGCCCACCGTGTGGTTGATTCTTGGGGCCCACCATGGAGTTGATTTTTGGGGCCCACCAGTGGAGTTGAGTCTTGGGGCCCACCAGTGTAACTGATTCTTGGGGACCGTCAATGGAGTTATTTTTGGGGCCCAGCAGTGAGTTGAGTCTTGGGGTCCACCAGTGGAGATGACTTTTAGAGCCCACCAGTGTAACTGATTCTTTGGGCCCACCAATGGAGTTGATTTTTGTGCCCACCAGTGGAGTTGAGTCTTGGGACCCACCTGTGTAACTGATTATTGGAGCCCACCACTGGAGTTGATTCTTGGGATCCACCAATGGAGTTGAATCTTAGGATCCGCCAGTGCAGTTGATTCTTGGGGCCCACCAATGGATTTGATTTTTGGGGTCCGCCAGTGTAACTGATTCTTAGGACCCACCAATGGAGTTGATTTTTGGGGTCCACCAGTGGAGTTGAGTCTTGTGGCCCACCAGTGTAACTGATTCTTGGGGCCCATCAATGGAGTTGATTTTTGAGGCCCAGCAGTGGAGTTGAGTCTTGGGGCCCACCAGTGTAACATTCTTGGGGCCCACCAGTGGAGTTGATTCTTGGGGCCCACCAGTGGAGTTGAGTTTTGGAGCCCACTAGTGTAACTGATTCTTTGGGCCCACCGATGGAGTTGATTTTTGTGCCCATCAGTGGAGTTGAGTCTTGGGACCCACCAATTGATTTGATTCTTAGGATCCATCAGTGCAGTTTAGTCTTGGGACCCACCAGTGGAGTTGAGTCTAGGGACCCACCAATTGATTTGATTCTTAGGATCCATCAGTGCAGTTTAGTCTTGGAACCCACCAGTGGAGTTGATTTTTGGGGTCCAATTTACAGTTACTGTACATGACTGCATACTGCCAATTGCTTTCTGCCACTCTTTCTCTGCCTTTCTGCTTAGAAAGCAGCTCTAGGCCATCCATCTCCAAGGACCCAACAGGGTTTCAACTTTATGGGCAACGTATGATTTTTGACACCTTTTTTTGCACACATTAGTAGCATAGAGTGTGCCTGAATCTATGAACCTGTTTTACTGCGGGTCATAGATTTAGCTTTTTCTAGCTACAAAGCGACACTTCTGGCTCAGGTAAACCACTTTTAAAGTGCTCTACCTGTTCCAGCAGTAATGCGCCTGGATTTGCCGTACTGAAGCTATAAATATGTAGCTTCATACGGTTGTAGTGCGACACACCTCCAGCACGCCTGATACTGGAGTGTGATGGTTAAAAACAGAACGTGGCCTCCATCTTGAAGGCATCTTGTCGCTGTTTTCACCTCGTTGGCCATTTGGATATCTCTCACTACCACCTCTGTTACAGCAACCACATTGAATTATTACACTTTTGGACTGACCCATATTACCCTAAGTGAGAACCTCTACTCTGATTGTGACCCACATGAATAAGGCCATTTATTTTGACCAAAATGTCAGTCTGGTCACTTTGCACCCTGGTTGTTTTGTAGGTATTATTGGTGAGTTCCTTACCTAACAGGCTGATACTGCCCTCTTGAGGATTGAAAAAAGGGGCGTTGTGTTTCTGTGTTTAAAAAAACAAGTAGCTCCTTTGCTCTACCTCCCATGCACGTTCCTGATACTCAGTCTCTGTATTTGAGCAAACATTGTTTGGCTAATCCACAGATGAGAACTTTATTGTGCACAAGCTATATGCATTTTTATTTCTCCCTCTTCTGTGCTCAGGAGAGAAGATAAGCTCAGCAGGCAGCGTCTTTAATTCCGGCTGCAGGGAAGAGGGAGGAGGGCTGAGCAGTGTTGCAAGGAGCTTCTGCATGTTTACTAAGATAATTACATTACAACCAGTGGATTCTCTATACAAAAGATACAAGATCTTTCTCCCCAGCCCCTTCAAAGCTCATTCATGTTCCCTGCCATCAGGTAAGAAGTGCAAACACGCAAGCGCGGCCAGATCAGCTCCTGTCAGTTCCTGGTCTTATCTAATGTAAACTGTCAAGAAACCAAGGGCATGTAAGGAAGGCTGTAGCTCTCAGAGGCTTCACTTTTTTAATGACGTATATTTAGAAAAGTGATTAAATACCCATTTTGGAGGATCCCATGTCAACATTAGATCGTGGCAAAACCCCTTTAAGTACCAGTGTGAGTACCATGGATATTTCTATAAGTACTACTCCCAGCCAGGTGGGTAATGCTGAGTGTTTTGTTCTCACACTGCAGATCCATTAGTTGAATTTATATTTCAAATTGCAAATAACCTCTGTAGGTGTACAAGTCCCTGCATGATCACATAAGCTACACAGGCAAAGTGTCCACACTTGAGGCTGTAGTCCCACAGTGGAATTAAAAGACTTGGGCTGGATCTACACGGTAGAGAGCAAAATACCAGTCGAATTCTAATTAGAATTTTGCCGTGCCTTTCGGATCTTCTGCCATAGAACAGTACTATAATGGATTATAGAAAATGTTCTAAATTTTTGGTCAGATTTTAAATCCGACCTAGAGTCAGTAGATTACAGCTTGGATTTTCTATTGAGGTCTATGAGCACTGGATAAAGTCAGATTTTTGTGGATTTTAAATACTGCTTTAAAATCCACTGTAAACCAGTCCTGTGGAGACAAGGCCTTAGCATTTTGCATCTAGCTGCTGAGTAAGTTTAGAATAGCTAGCTGGCTGCCACTGCCCATGAGTATGTCCTGAAGCACATCTTAGCGACATACTTTATAAAATAGGACTATCCCTTCAAATCATAAAAGTAGAACATAAACAAATAATTAACTTATTTTCAGTATAAATAAACATCATTTCATTTATTTTCATTTTTATAAACATTGACACAACATTACTTTTTTTTAGGTTTCTGACACTAGTACTGTTCTCACATCATGGTTATGTGAGCCCAATTAAAGGAATTAAGTAATTTGTTGTCAAGAAACTGGGGTATAACATTAACCAAACTAGTAAACAGCAAAAGGGCAGCCAGGAGGACCATTTTTTTGTTCCATGTACCTTTTAGACAAGAAAAGAATATGCAGATTTAAGAAAAAAATGAATTGAAATTAAAGTTAGTCATAAAGCTCCACCTAGTGGCCAGTGTTAAAATGTGTTTGTTATTTTGGGATTTTTGTATGATAAAACGTATTCACCTGCTTGTTCCAGACAGAGTGCGGCTCAGCCTGATTTCATTTTACTGAATTTCAAATTTTTTTTTTTATATAAATTTTTGTTTTCCTAAAATGATTTTTACTGATAATTTCAATTAAAAAAATAGATAAAAATGAATTGCTATACCGATATACTACAATGCATTATTGCCTGTCAGAGCACAGCTAAACATGCTAATGGCATCACTGGCTGCTCCTAGTTGCCATAGAAAACAATGACTGCAACACATGGGATAGGATAGCAAACGGTCAAATAGATCATTAGGCATCAAAGTGATCTCAGCCATTACCACAGGACGTTTCAGACTGGTCACTGTGGGGCAAGTACAACTTCTGAGCCTGCTCTTTGGAAGTGTCTCTGTCCTCTGGCTCATTGAAGGGGGTCCCAAGCTGGTGAATCCCTTTCTTTGTCATCTGTATGCACCAGTTAGGACTAAGATTTTGATTGCTTTAATTATAATATATACAGATAGGAGTCCAAAATCTGCCCCCGTTTGCTGCTCTTTAAATAGTTACATAATTATATTGTTTCCTCCCCCATATTTTGCACTGCATCTCGGCTTGCTCATATTGACTCGTTTTTGTAGACACTAGTCCAGCAGAAGCTGAAAAGAGAGGAGCCCCCTCTAAGCCCTTTATCTCATGCATCTCCAGGTCAGAAGGCTCCTGCAAGAGGTCAGAACAAGTGGTCCCATTTTGCCAAAGCTAGGGGAGACCCAGTACTTGCTCCTGGCATCAGTCTGACCGATGGATGGGTGGGTGAGAAGGCCTAGAGTCAACAGAGGAGCTCAACAAGGTTGGTCTCTCTGTAGTGTCTGGGCTGCAGAGGGGAAAGAACCTGAAGGTCTTACATTCCCCTCCTAGACCTCGGTCCCGGAAAGGCAAGTTAATAGAGATTTGTGCTCAGTGGGATGTAAAAAGCTGAAGTGCAGTGCAATGTGCCATCTACTCAAGTGGGGCCCCACACTCAGTGAGTTCAGGCACCTCAGGGTCACCACTCCTGGGGTTTCAAATCCCCTAAAACCTCATGCTTCAGTCTGTGTCAGCTACAGTGTATAATTCAGACCTGAGCACACTCAGTACGAGACCCCCAGTGTGCCTATACCTGTCCATACATCTGCAAAGAGGAGCAGGCCACTGGTAAGAACAGATACGACACTTGACTCCAAAAGGCTGACTCCTATTCATATGACTGTGCTATCTCAGGTTAGACCCCATGTGTTTGCCATAATTTAAAGCATGGTAACTCTCATGCTGGCCGTATTTGGTTATATAGGGAAGTGCTGTGCAGAGTACTGCTAGACACAGTGTCGGACTTGGGTGTCTGGGGTCCACTAGTGAGGCTGATTCTTGGGATCCACCAGAGGAGTTGATTTTTGGGATCTCCCAGTTTAGTGGATTCCTGTTCCCCACCAGTGGTGATGATTCTTGGGGCCCACCAGTGGAGTTGATTCTTGGGGCACACAAGTGGGGCTGATTCTTATGGCTCACCGGTGGAGCTGATTCTTAGAGCCCACCAGTGGAGCTGGTTCTTGGGGCCCATCAGTGGAGCTGATTCTTGGGGCCCACCAGGGGAGCTGGTTCTTGGGGCCCACCAGTGGATCTGATTCTTGGGGCTCAGCAGTGGAGCTGATTCTTGGGGCCCACTAGTGGAGCTGATTCTTAGAGCCTACCAGTGGAGCTGAGTCTCCGGGCCCACCAGTGGAGCTGTTTCTTGGGGCCCACCAGTGGAACTGATTCTTGGGGCTCACCAGCGGAGTTGATTCTTGTGGCCTACCAGTGGAGCTGATTCTTGGGGCTCACCAGTGGAGTTGATTCTTGTGGCCCACCAGTGGAGCTGATTCTTGGGGCTCACCAATGGATCTGATTCTTGGGGCTCACCAGTGGAGCTGATTCTTGGGGCCCACTAGTGGAGCTGATTCTTAGAGCCTACCAGTGGAGCTGATTCTCGGGGCCTACCAGTGGAGCTGTTCTTGGGGCCCACCAGTGGAACTGATTTTGGGTCCACCGTGGGTTCTTCTGGAGGCCCACAGTGGAAGCTGATTCTTGGGGCCACCAGTGGAGTTGATTCTTGTGGTCCACCAGTGGAGTTCATTCTTGGAGCCCACCAGTGGAATTGATTATTGGGGCCCACCAGTGGAGTTGATTCTTGTCGTCCACCAGTACAGTTGAGTTGGTTCTTTGGGTCTACTTCACAGCTACTGTACATGACTGAAGATACTGCACATTACTCTTGCTTTCTACCTTTCTACTTTTCTATATCTACCTTTCTCCCTTTAAAGCAACTCCAGGTTGGCCATGCCCAGGGGCCCACTGGGGGGCCCACTCCTATGTAAACCTGGAAAAGCTGGGTGTCAACCACCGTATCAATTATAGGGAGAGTCTCATTGACTCCTCCATGGTAAGTCACATACTGATCTTACTTCTGTATTTACTTCAAATATTTATTTTAGGGATAGACTTTTTTTATAATGATATAATATTATATTGTTTTTTAATTCATATATGTTGTAAGGCAAGTGACTCAGAAATAAATAATATCACTTCTGCCTGGTGTTTATAACCGGGAATGTGTCCGTCCTGTATTCTCACCTCTTACTGTAAAATATTTATAACATTTGTAGTTTTAACAACTTGGTAAAAACTGTTAAAAGCTTAGACGTGCAACTTAGAAGAGAGTGCGATTCTGTGGGAAACCTAGAGTCATAAAAAATACAATATGTGACTTATGAAATATGTATGTCTTATCCCGTCTTCTAAAATAGGAAATACTAATTATACCTTAGCATTATACACATCCTGTTATTATGGCCATAGCCAGGAGGAGAGGGGTGATCAGCTCTTTCATTACATTAGGTCTCCCAAAATAAGGGCACCACAATACTTCTTAGTGCAATAGACATAGGAACAGTGACGGACTGGGTTGCATAGGGCACACCTTGATTCTTGGGTCCCACTGTGCCCTCCTGCCTCCGCTACCTGTGTGGTGCCCCCACCCTTATGCTAACCTGTAATCAAGATGGGGCACTATGAACTTATTGCACTTTGATCTTCCATGAGGTGGGGGGAGTAAATGTACAGGAGGAGAAGAGAGCTTAGATGCAGCTGGTCCCTGGAGCACTCCATTTGACCCTCTTGATTGCAAAACGCCTTGTCCTACAACATTGGCTCTCGCATTCACCGCCACCCAGAGCCGCCATTAGAAATTTTGGGGCCCCATGCAGCTGGTGCGTCTGGGCCCCCCCTCTGCCGACCCTGCCATCCGTAGTGACCCAAATGGTAATAATTACCCCCATTCGGTAGGCAGGTAGGTTAGGGGCACCCCAGTCGTTATGTAGGTATATTGTGCCCCTGGGTGGTAGCTAGGTAGCTTCGGGCACTCTGGCGATAGCTAGTTAGCTTTTGGCTCCAAGGCTATAGCTAGGTAGCTTGGGGCCCCTGGGCGATAGCTAGGTAGCCTGGGGCCCCCTGTAGGTAGCTTAGGTAGCTTAGGGCCCACTGTAGGTAAGTACTCACCTTTCCGCGCTCCCCTGACGTCTCCGTCTGCTCCCAGCCCCAAGCCTGCTGCTTTAGGCTTGGGACCTAGGACAGGAAGCTCAGCAGGCAGTGCTATGACGTCACTTCGTTGTGCCGCCTGCACAGCCATGTACGGCAGGAGCAGGGACCGCACAGCTCTCCCTGCCCCTCCGTTCATCTTAATTGTATATGCATCACAAGGACTGTGTTCTCTCTACCATTTCTGTAAAGCAAGGGGGTGGTACCTGCCAACGGCAGCGGTCCCCTCCTTGCTTCACAGTTCGGTAAGGCCCCGTACGGAAGTATTGGTTGTACTGCCCTAACGGCGGCCCTGCCGCCACCAATGGAGGCGCTCATGACAACTTTAACCCCTTACCGACATTTGCCGTACTCATACGTCAATGTCGGGTAGGGGTCCAAGCAAATTGACGTATGAGTACGTCATGGCGATCTTGCGCGATCACAAGCGGAGCGCGCAAGATCGCGGCATGGAACCGGCGGTATATTACCGCTGGCATCATGCCACATCTTTATTGATTAACCCCTCGATGTCGCGAAATCGTGGACGCGACATCGCAGTTGCGGACAGCAGGAGTGAGCTCCTACTGCTCGCGATCCCGGCGCAGTAACGGCGCTCACAGCCGCTACTGATTTCCTACCAGACAGCCCGGATGCTGAATGACAGCATCCGTGTTGTCTGGTGACGTCACAATGCCCACAATGCATTGTGGGCAACGTGACTGACAGTTGCCATGGAGACCAGTATACAGCTATGAGCTGTGTGCTGATCTCCTATTGCATGAACGATCTGACGATCGTTCATGCAATTTTTCCCCCGGGGGGGAAAAAGTAAAAAAAAGTGTAAAAAATTTAAAAAAAAGTTTTAAAAAGTGTAAAACAAAAAACCACAAAAAAAAAAAATAAAAAAAAGGTTTACACCCCCCTTTTTTTCCCCCTTTAAAAACTGAAAATCCCCCCCAAAAAAAGTCAAAAATTAAAAAAACCCATTTTTTTTTGGGGTTTTCCCCCCGGGCGTAGCAACCCCCTGAAAAATCTGTCATGTTAATTCCCCTTACGGTAAAAAAAAAAACCCCAAAAAAAACTGTCACAGTTTGCGAATTTTTGGTTTCATCCCCAGCACTTAAATGGAGTAAAAAGTCATCAAAAAAATCATATCCAAAAACAAAGTGATGGCCCCAAATTTTAAAAGTCAGTTTATCCCGCAAAAAAAAAAAATCCTTACACAAACTCGGGAACGGAAAAAAAATTTTTAAAAATTTGGCTTTAGAAGATAGCGATGCATATAAAAATTGTTTTACACAATAAAAACTGTTTTTTTTCAAAAAAATTGTGCTTTCAAATTTTAAAAAAAAATACATAAATTTGGGTATCACCCTAATTTGTCTCAAATCAAGATAAAAAATAATTTTTCAAGGATTACCCCGCCGATGATCGTATTAAATAAAAAAATTTAAAAAACCCCCTCGTTTTGGATTGCAAAATATTTTCTTCACCCTGCCTTCCAAAAAACGGTTTTAAAAACGTTTTTAAAGTTTTTGTCCCCCCAAAAAATTTTACCAAAAAAAAAAAACAAATTTTAACTTCCAAACTCGCAAAAAAAAAAGTCCCTACACAGCTCCCTAAAAACAAAAAAATTTAAAAAAAATTTTATGGCTTTTCAGACTGGGGGTGATGCAAAAAAAAAGTGTTTTCCTTTTCAAAAAAAGTTTTTTATTGGGGTAAAAGCAGAAAAACATTAAAAAAATTATTTAAAAAGTGGTATCGCTTGTAATCGTATCAACCCGGCTGGTAAAAATAGCTGTCATTTATACTGCCCCGTAACCCTTTAAAAAAAATTTAAAAAAAAAAAACATACCGGATTTTCTGTTTTTTTTGAAAAAAAATGCCCACAAAAACCTTAAAAAAAAAGGGATCAAAAACATCCCCTGACCCCCTTTAAAGGTACTAATAAAAAAAAATCAATCAAACTCGTAAAAAACAAGCCCAAAGCGCTCCATATACAAAAAATTAAAAAAGCTATGGTGTTTAGAATTTGGACAAAAATAAAAAACCCCAAACCCTTTTTTTAAAAATCACTTCTATTGTGTAAAAAAATAATAAAAATAAAAAAACTATAAAAAAAAATTTATATAAAAGGGACCCTTGTACCGAAACCCCCCATTTGTAAAGTTATTTCCCGTATTTTAAACCCCCTTTTGGCAAATACTGTAAAAATTTAAGCCCCAAAAAAAAAAAATGGCGGAACGGGTTTTCCCCCCCCCCATTTCCTTGGGGCCCCCTGCTTAAAAAAAAAAAAACTACGGAACACCTGTGCGCCCCAAAAATTTCACAATACACCCTTAGGGGGGATCCCCGGGGGGGTGGTTTAAAACCAAAAAAGGGAAAATTTGGGAAGGGGTTTTACCTGTTCTAGTTCTTTGGGGGCTTTGGAATGTGACATTTGGGGCCCCCCCAATTTTGTGCTCCAAAAGCAAAAAAAACAAATCCCTCATAAAACCTGCCATGCTCCCAAAAAGCAGTGTTTTCCCCCCAATTTTAAGGTATTTTCCCCAACCCTTTGGGAAAAAATTGCGGGGAAAACAATTTTGGGGGTTTATTTTCCCAAAATTTTCCCTTTTTAAAAAATTTAAAAATTTTCAACTAAAAAATTTCAGATTTTTGGAAAAAAAATATTTTTTTTTTATTTTCAAAAAGCCCCAAAAAACTTTAAAAAAAATTTTGAAACAAAAAAGGGGGGGTTCGAATCTAAATACACCTCTGGTTTATTCCGTAAGGGGTTGTTTTAGGGTTTCCCGTTTGGAGTTTTTTTGGGGGTTTTTTTTAAGTTTTTGAACCTTAGGGGGTCCGCAAAACTGGGAAAAGGCGCCTTAAAAAAAATGGTAATTTAAAAAGAGCCCCCAGAGTCCCGTAGGTTTTCCAACCCCCCTTTTTTTGGGGTTTTGTGGTTGAGCCAAATAGGCACTAGGGCCAACCTTTTGGGATATCTTGGGAAAAAGGCAAGTTTTTGGGGGGTTCAATTTTTAAATTGCAAATTTTCCGGATCCTTTTAACCCCTATTTTGGTGGAATTTGGATTTTTTTAAAAAAAATTTTTTAAATTTTTTAAAAAAAGTGGGAATTTTTGGGGGGTTAATTTACCCCCATTTTGCTTTTTAATTTTTAAAATTTTTGGGCTTTTTTAAATGTTTTTTAAATACTTTTAAAGGGTTTTGTTTTTTTAAAGGGGTTATTTTAAGGGGGGTATTTTAAAAAAACGGGTTCAAACCAAATCAATAAGGCCCCAAAAAAATAAATTTTTTTTTTCTTTTTTAAAAAATTTTATAATTTTTAAAATTTTGGGACAAAAAAAAAAACATTTTAAAATTTTGCCAAACCTAAGAAAACATTTTTTGTATATTTCAAAAATTTTAAATCCCCCAAATTTTTCTTAAAACGCAAAATTTTTTGAAGTTTTGGGTTTTTGGTTTTTTTTTTTCTTAAATTTTTTCCGGTTTTTGTTTTTTACAAATTTTAAAAAGGAAAATTTTTGGCCAAAATTTTTAAATATCCCCAAAAAGGGGGAAATATTTCACAAAAACAAACCTAATCCCCCCAAAAAAAGTGTCAAAAAAGTTTTTTTTTTCACCAATTTAAAAAGACACTGTCAGATTTTAAAAACCCCGACCTTTTGTCGGAAAGGGCCCAAAATTGGTTCCAAATGGTGAGGGGTTTTTTTTAAAAAAAACTATCTTTAGGTTTTGGGCCAATAGAACAGTAAAAATAGAAATAAAAAAAAAACCCAACCTTTCTCGCTAAGTGGCGTTCCTTCATATTAACGATTTTTTCCCCTAGAGAGATGGCAGACTTTTGAAAATTCAAGGGGATACACATTTGGGGCGCTTTGAATAAACCAAAAGGGCCCCCCGTGTCCCAAATTGAAGGGGGGTTTTGGAAAGAGGACTCCTTTTTACCCCTCTGATGGGGCACATTTGGGAAAAAGGGAAGGGAAAAATTTAGGGGAATAAAAAAGGGAGGGAAACCCCACAAAAAAAAGGTGAAGGGCCCAATTGGGACTCCGGGTTTTTTGGGACAGAAGTGGGGGTCAGATTTTATAATAAATGTAAAACAAAAAGGGATTTTTTATACAACCCCGAAAAAGCCCTTTACCTTTGGAAAACGACCCAAAAATGGACAATTTACCCTTTTATTTTCATGTTAGAGTTTTTAAATTGGTTTTTGACAGGAATGATGCTTTTTTTCCTTGGGGTTTTTGTTTTTCCAAGAAAATTTTTTTGAACCAAATTTTGTTAAAGGACATGGTTTTGGGCCGGAATACATGGTTTTCCTTTAAAATGTTCATGGAAAATGGTTTTTTAGGGGTGGTTTGCTGGAAAAATGTATATTTTTTTCTTTACTTGGGAAAAACAAAAAAAAAATATATAAAAAAAAGTTTGGGGCAAAAAGGGGGTTCTTGGGCTTCCCCCACCTAATTATGGAAAAGTAGTAGAACAAGGTTTTTTTTCACCAATTTGCCCCTTAGTTTTTTATGAACGAAGGGGCAGCGCTGGCTCCTTGTATTAGTAAGGTATTTTTTAAAAATTTTTTTATTAAAATTTTCAGGGAAGAGCGTTTCATGCCCTTAATTTCACTTTATCAAGTTTCCATTTACCTTTTAAATTGGGGGAGGGCCAAAAAAAAAAAAGGAGAAAAAATAAAAAAGGGAAAAAAAAAAAAAAAAAAACAAAAAAAACAAAAAAAAAAAAAAAAAAAAAAAAAAAAAAAAAAGGTGGGTTTAAAAAAAAAAAAAAAAAAAAAAAATAAAAAAAAGGGGTCTTTTTAAAAGAAAAAAAAAAAAAAATATTTCTCCCTCCATTTAAAGGTACATTTTTATATAAGTAAAAAATGTTTTAAAAAGCTATGACAAAAAAAATTCCCCTTTAAATATAAAACCCAAAAAAATAAATTTGGGCATTTCATTTACCAAAATAACACTTTGGGGTTTTTCACAAAATTTTAAAAAATCCAGGGCCAATGTTACCCCTAATTCACTAAGCAAATCCGCAACACCAAAAGAAACCCCATTTCACCACCCCCACCCGTTGGTGAATTAAAAGCGCCATATATTATTTACCCAATAGGGCAAAAATGTATGATTTTTGGCGCTTAAAAGTCCCAATTTTTTGAAGCAAAATGTAATAGGGTAAAATCCCCATGCTGATTTATGAACCCGGTTTATTTTGGGTTTTTAAATTTAGGCGAAATTTAGCGCTAAAAATACAATTCTTTGGCCCCCAGGTAAACCTTTACCTGTTCCCCGCAGTAAAGCGCCTTTAAATTTCCTATTTAAACTATAAATTTTTTAGGGTTTGTACGGGTCAAGTGAGCCCGCATCCCGTTACTCCCCTGAAATCAAGGGGCATTAGAAAGTGCCGCGGGGGGCTCTGAAAAGGGCCCTTTTTGTTTTGTTGTGGGGGGAGAATTTTAAAAAAAATGGAACGTGTCAGGCTAAAAAGAGAAAAACTTCCCGCAAACAGCCTGTTTCCCTACCTGTCCCCAAAGTTTACTAAAAAATATTACCAAATTTTATCCCTCACCCTAGTGGCTGAATAAAACGCCACATATCACCCCCCAAAGTAAATTTAACTGAATAATTTCTGCCCAAAATATTTACCAAAACACATTGGCTGAAAATTTAAAACTGCTTTAAAATTTCCCCAATTACTAAAAGAATTTAATATCACCCCCATATCCAAGCACATAGGGGGCAGTATGAAAACCATTAGGTAAAAAGACTTTCTTTGTTGCCCTAGGAAACAATCCCGTGCCCCCCTTTTATTTTTTCAGGACACTTTTTTAAAAAATGAAAGGGGGTCCGCTCTGATTGGTTGCTATGAGCTTGGGTTGGTTTTTTATGGGCCAAAAAAAAGAAAGTCTTTCAAAACAACAGTTTTTATAAATGTGGTGGTTAAATTTTTATTCCCTTTCTGAAAATAAACCAAATTTCACTTTGACTGATATTTTCCACCTTACAGTGACCAAAAATTGGGCCCCTACAGTGGTTTGAACCAGTGTACACAGGAGCTCTGCAAATTTTATTTAAATGATTTCGTGCAGTAACAAACCGGACCCCCCGGGGTGTTTTTTTCTGTGAGTCATTACCTTTTCCCTTTTTTTCCCCCTTTCCCGTCCCGACCTCCCTGAGTTTCCACCCCAAAATCATCCCCAAGGATTTTGGACACAAAAAATCTTCACTTTTTCCCTCCCCTTTTCCCAAAACCCCTGTACAAACCCCAACCCTGGGGGGGGAGAGCTGGTAAGGGCTTTGCTTTGAGGGCACAGTCTCTTAGGGAGGTGGGGAGGAACAGAGGATAAACCCCCTAGAGATTGTGCTACGGCTATAGCCTGTGCCCCTAAACTCCAGAAGATCAGCCACAAGCATGATGCATGATTTACATGGGCTGCACACGATGATTTAGTATTGTCATGCGTTTTGTAGTGTTTCTGTTTTTTTTTTCAGATTTTACCATTGAACTATGATGAAATTATGGACTAAGTTGGACCAACGTTAAATCCATTTCTTTAATAATCCTAGTCCTAGCAGACATTGTGTAGGCATTTGATAACCACTGTGACCCCAAAAAGAATGAGACAGTGAAGAGATATGAATTCTTTAAAAGAAATCAGGAGACTGGTGAAAATTTAGAGAGATTTGTGACAGAACTGGGGAGACTTGCTGAAACATGTGGATTTGAAGACATCAGAGACACTCTCATCAGAGACAGAATAGTGTGTGACATCAGAGACACTCACCTCAGAGTAAGATTACTAAGAGAGGAAGAGATGACCTTAGAGAAATGCATGAAAATCTGCAATGCCGCTGAGCTGACAAAACACAGCCTAAAATGATGGAAAGCAGCAGTGATAATGAAGATGATAAGGTACATTCAGTATCTATGAATGGAAAGAGAAGACAAAGACCTCATGTAAGCACAGTCCACTGCAAATACTGTGGTAAAAGACATGAGAGAGACAAAAACAAGTGTACGGCCCCATTTTTTAAATCTGACATGTGTCACTTTATGTGAGAATAACTTTTTGACACTTTAACCTATCCATGTGATTCAGAGATTGTTTTCTCGTGACACATTGTGTTTTAAGATAGTAAGAAATTTTGGTTTACAAAAAATGCTTGTTTATTTGTGAAAAATATCAAAGTATCGTTGAAAAATGTACTAATTTCAAACTTCAAAAATTTCTGCGTGTAAGACAGATAGTTGTTCCACTCAAAATAGTTTATAACTAGCATCTATCATATCTCTGCTGTAGGTTGGCATCTTTTTTTTTTAAATGTCTTTTTTTTCTACGACATGAGGGGGCTTAGAAATTTAGTAATTTTCAAGAAAATTTGCAATATACAGTTCTACCGTGACTTTCATTGGCCTGTATGTTACATACCCCATAAAGGACTTCATCTAAGAAACTACACCCCTTAAACTATTCAAAACAGCATTTAGGAAGTTTATTAACACATTAGGTGTTTCACAGGAATTAAAGCAAAGTGGAAGTGAAATTTAAAACTTTCACTTTTTTTGCAGATTTTCAATTTATATCCATTATTCACAAGAATACGGTAAATGTGATCAGGGAAATGCAACTTAATATTGATTCCCCAGATCCTGCTATGTTCATAGATATCCCATATGTGGCCCTAGTGCGCTATTTGGCTCAACCACAAGCCCCAGAATAGGAGGAGCACCTACCGTAATTTTTATTACGATTTTATTTAGGTGCCATTTTAGGTTTGTGGACACCATAAAGTGCTAAATCTTATTAAACACCCCTAAAAACACCCCATATTGGGAACTACACCCCTTACGGAATATATCCAGGTGTGTAGTGAGTATATCGACCCCACAGGTGTGTCACAAAATTTTTTAGCATTAGGCTGTGAAAATGAAACATTTTTTTTCCAACAATCTGCAATTTTAGCTGAAAATGTTTAATTTTTTACAAGAAATCCTGATAAAAAAGCACCCAAAATTTTGTTACACAATTTCTTCCAAGTTCAGCAATACCCTACATGTGGGTATAAACTGCTGTTTGGGCGCATGGCAGGGCGTATAAGGGAGGGAGTGTTATTTGGCTTTTGGAACGCAGATTTATATAACCCTATATATCACAGAGTTCAGCTTCTCTCCTCCATCATATAACCTTATATATCACAGAGCTCAGCTTCTCTTCTCTGTTATATAACCCTATATATCACAGAGCTCAGCTTCTCTCCTCTGTTATATAACCCTATATATCACAGAGCTCCGATCCTCTCCCTCTATTATATATCCCTATATATCACAGAGCTCAGCTCCTCTGCTCTATCATATAACCCTATATGTGACGAAAAAGCCCAGTCGCTGGCCCACTTGAGGGACGACGGCCTGACTTGGGGTGTATCTCGACGTTGCACGGCCCTCTCGGGGTGCGCAAGGTCAGCCAGATACTGTTCCACTGTTAACCCCTGTCCACACAGGCACAGGGAGACAAACAATGCTGCCACCAGTTCTCTCGTTTAGTTATAAGACCGGTCCGTGACCGACTTACAACAGGGTCAGGAACCAACCCTGGGGTAGCTATATACTATAGACCGAGTACTAGGCGTGTGAGGCCGATGATCAAGACAGACTAACTCAGATTAAAGTTTATAGATTTAATTAGCCTTTGAGGGCACACTAGACAAATATATACAAAAGGATAATAGTATACAGGTAAGAGAGAGGTGCAAATACAATTATGGGTTACAGACAAAAAGCAGTTAAAATGGGTCAAGTTACCTTTGGGCCTACACGGGGGGCGTATGTGGCCTGGCTGCTGCGTGTGGATGTTCCTGGAACTGCTCTTAGGTACCCCCCTCCATGGATCAACGCTAGAGCCAACCCTGGCTCCTGCTTATATCTGTGAGGGGACAGCCCACGTGGCAGCCCCCTACACACCCCTGGGACGGTCTATGAACTCCTCCCACCCAGGTCATGCAGTTTCTGATACAAACACAAAAATGGACTATAACTCGGCAGGGCCTTGGCACAGAACCGAGCCGGTGGCACCATCAGAACCGGCTGGGCCTACACGGCGCCTGGATATCAGACACGCCTATCTTATGGGCCCCGTAGGTCCGGTTCTGGATATCTCAGTCCCCATGCACCCTGGAAACCTGGAAATGGGGCTGTGCATGCGGGGGAGTTCCATATTTTGAGATATGAACTCGCCATGCACCAGTTATGAGCTGGTCGCCTATAAATCGATATGAAATATCGGAGACGACCCGACTGGGTTGGATTGATTGAAGCCTTTGAAGCTTGGGGGTTGGAGGCAGCATTTGTTCAGTGCTAATTAAGGGAAAGGAGAGTTCTTTTGAGGTATCCAGATGTCCTGCTGTGCGAACATCCTACCGAAAGGCATTTACAATGGGCTTAATTAATGTGTAAATTGAGTTTTCCTGGGCTGGGGGCAGCTGTGATATCTGACGGATACAGAATTGGGGATGAAGTCATATTTTGGACACCTATATATCACAGAGATCAGCTCCTCTCCTCTATCATATAACCCTATATATCCAGAGCTCAGCTTCTCTCCCTCTATCACACCCTGCTCTCAGATAGGGCAGCATAAACCATCTCACAGGTTTACTTTAATTTTTCTATTGTTACCCCTTCCTTCCCAGTAGACACTTTATTAAAAGTGATGCCCACTTATTTTCTGCCCCTTGCTCCTGTCTCCTGCCCCCTGCGGTCTATCTCTGACAGTCACAGAGAGCAGAAGACAGGCCAAAGGGGCAGAAGTTACCCTCTGTTCCCTGTCTCCTGCCCACTGCGGTCTGTCATTGGCGGCTGCAGTGTGCTGGATACAGACCACAGGGGGCAGGAGTTGCCTCCTTGTCTCCTGTCTCCCGCCCTCTGCGGTCTGTCTTTGGTGGCTGCAGGAGGCAGGAGACAGGTCGTAGGGGACAGACTCTGGCAATTATAGCCTACTCAACATCCAGGTAAGCTTGGTGACACTCCATCCCCCAAAGGTGGCACCCAGTATTCCTATCATGGAAAGCTGGGTGTTACCTGTAGGCGATGGGTGTCACCCAGTTTTCCCTGGATGCCGAGTAGGGTGTCCAGCCTATACGTACCTGTGTAATGTTTGTTTATTTACAAGTTCCCATTTGGACTACGTCGGATTCGGTGGGCTACGTCGGATCAACTCTGGATTTATTTTTTTCAAATAAAATGGTTAAAGAGGGCTGGTGTCGGGGAGTGATTGTTTAAATAAAAACATTTTTTGTACACTTTGTGTTTTTTTTTTCCATGTAATTCCAATGATAGTAGTGGACGTGTCTGACAGACGCCTCTTCATTACTATCGCTCGGGCTTGGTGTCAGCCAGCGGTGTTTCTTGTTGCCCAAGGCTGACACTAACCCTGTGTCACTATTACCCCTGTATCCAACGCACCAGGGGTACTGGGAAGAGCCAGTAACCATCAGAAGTGGACAGTCTAATGTGACGGTCTGCTTCTGGAGGAGCTGCAGTCTGGTATTTTTAGAATGGAAAGGGACCAGTATCGATGGTTCTTCCCATTCTGATAGTATCAGGCTGCCGCTGTGGATTTTTTTTCTGAAAATGTATTTATTTAATGAGAATCTGCACACGGGCATCCACTGTAATGATTACAGGAGGTGCCCACTTTAGGAACTTCAATAAATAAATGATTTTTGAAGAAAAAAAAAAGAAGTGGGGTCCCCTCCATTTTCCGTAAGCAGTCAAGGTAAAACTGACAGCTGCAGCCATACCATAAGAGTGGGAAGGTCTATTAGCACTGGTCCCTTCCCACTCTAAAAATACCAGCCTGCAGCCGCCCCAGAAGCGGACCTTCGTATAGAGGGTCCGCCTCTGACGGTTACCGGCTCTTCCCAGTACCCCTGGTGCGTTGGGTACTGGGGTAATAGTGACACAAGGTTAGTGTCAGCCTTGGGCAGCAAGAAACACCACTGGCTGACACCAAGCCCCAGCGATAGTAATGAAGAGGCATCCATCAGACACCTCCACTACTATCACTGGAATTATATGGAAAAAAAAAACACACAAAATGCACAAAATTTTTTTTATTTAAATAAACACTCCATGACATCAGCCCTCTTTAACCATTTTATTAAGGAAATCAATCCAACGTTGGTCCAACATAATCCAATGAGTCCGACATAGTCCAAAGGAGAAACCTGTATGAATATGAGAACATTAAAAAACATGACCATACTAAACTCCATCTCCTGCACCCCCTTAAGTTCATTCCTGCAGGGTATGGAGTTTAACCTGTACAATATGATTCTGGAGGGGTACAGACCACAGCCACAGCACAATCTCCAGGGGGCGGTCCTATGCCCCCCCAAGAGATTGTAAGCAGTGCTCTGTATTCCTCTCTTCCACCCCTCCCTACCATTGTGTTATGCATCCTAGTACCAACACAAAATACAACCCCCAATCACCTCATAACCTCTCCACCTAATACCCCATAGTCCTCTCACCTCCACCTATCACTCCACCTATAGCCCCATAACCTCACCACCTAATAGCCCATAGTCCTCTCACCTCCACCTATCGCCCCATGTGGAGTTTGTACAGAGGTGAGCACAGGTAGGGAAGTGCTGAAAAAATTGAATTCTAAGATGTTTGGTAAATTTTGCAGGGACTAGTCATGGTCGGAAGAATTCATTATGGTGGTTTGGACAGGATGGAGAAGAAAAGGTAAATATAACAATTCCAGTCACAGGAGACGTCTTCGGGGAGTCCCTAGATGATACTGCACTGTAGTCACTTAAATATCTGCAGAACCTGTGTGCACTGGTCTATACCACTATATGGTCACCGTATGGAGGTAATATACAGTCTGCAGAGCCTGTGTACATGTATCTACCACTATATGGTCACTGTATGGAGGTAATATACAGTCTCTAGAGCCTGTGTACATGTATCTACCACTATATGGTCACTGTATGGAGGTAATATACAGTCTGCAGAGCCTGTGTACACTGGTGTCTACCACTATATGGTCACTGTATGGAGGTAATATATAGTCTGCAGAGCCTGTGTACACTGGTGTCTACCACTATATGGTCACTGTATGGAGGTAATATACACTGGTGTCTACCACTATATGGTCACTGTATGGAGGTAATATACAGTCTGCAGAGCCTGTGTACACTGGTGTCTACCACTATATGGTCACTGTATGGAGGTAATATACAGTCTGTAGTGTCTGTGTGCACTGGTCTATACCACTGTATAATCACTGTATGGTAGAAATATTGATTATAATGTAATGGTTTGGGTGCAGGAACAGTTTGGCGGTATCTCTCAGCTCTCCTTGATACTGAATAGACTATCCAACAGTCCAGGAAAGCTGGGTGACGCCAAAACCCTAATTTAGCTTTCTTCCAGAGTCGTTGCACAGTTAGACGGAGTGGGTGTGGCTTTTTAAGGGGGAGTGTCTCACCAACAAGAGGGCGTGGTCATGCAAAAAAAATTGTGCGCCTCACTTAGCTTTCCAACTTTCAAAAGTTGGCAAGTATGACTATAAAGGGTTAGGGTATGTTCACACGGGGTGATTTCGGCACGTATTTCGCCACGTATTTGCGCTCTAATACGGGTGAGATGCGCGCCTAAATTACGGTAATCCATAGCTCTCATAGAGAACTATGGATTACGCCTCCTCTCCCCGCTCGTACAATACGATCGTATTGTACGCACGGGAAGATAAGTGACATATCAATTACTTTCGTCCAATACGCCCTGTGAGTAATGAAAGTCAATGGGGCTGGCGGGATGTCTCCCCCCCCCCCCCCCACACACACACACGCCGCTAGAGTACGTGCCGCAGTACCTTGTGTAAACATAGCCTTAAAGTTTTTCAGTAAGAAACATACACAAGCTTCTGTGCTGCTGCAACTAGGGAAGCTCCTGCACACAAGCAGGAGATAAGAATTGTTCTAATTCTGAAAGAATGCAAAATCAAAACAGCGGTGTATTTGGTCATAGTCTTTATTTACCTTTGCCTACATGTTAAAGCTAATCAGTGATGAGAATACCAGTTTTAGGACAGTTGCAAAAACTTTCTTTCCCTTTCCTAAAGACAACCACATTTGTGGTTCCACATGTAAAATATTTTTGCATTTGGCCACTGACGTTTTTGACATTAAAATATTATCTCGTTTAAATACTTCGGAGTAGACATGAGAATTGTCCAGTTTGGAAAGTAGTAAATGTAGAAATGAGAGCTGCTTCCATCTTCCAATCTCCTTCATCAGACAAAGTCATCAATTAATAACTGAGATTGTGTGTGCCCTCCTCAGAGTCGACCCACTGGGGAAGTGAGCTGTTACAGGCGCCTGGTGATGGACTAAGAAAACGCTAAGGTCTGCTGGTTAACATCATCAATCTGGGAGCTGATTCAGTATCTCCCTGAACTCCATGCACACATTCCAGAGAAGCACTGACTGGTGACCAGCGGGAAGAACATGGCAAATCACGCTTGACCCTTCTCATCAATAAAATGCATGAAACATTTTGTCACATTCTTAATCTCACCCTTAATCATGTCTCTCAGGATGACCTCTTGGTTTTGCATTCCCTTCCTGGACAGAAATGAGTTAAATGAAGAAAAATCTTCCTAAGGAAAATCTCATCACACACAATGTTGTACCAATTCCCCTGGGAGCAGCTGGGCCATCGCTGAGAGTCTCATGCGGATATGTTCATGTTGATTAAAATTGTTTGAAACCTATGGGGTAATTATAACAAATCATAATTTTTTTCACTGCAGGAACTACTTTTCTTGCAGAAGACATACGAAATCTAAGAATAATGTACAGTGAATAAGGACCATAGTGTAAAGTAATGGTGATCAATGTTTCATCTATACTGGCATATAGATGGCTCAGGTACCATTCCCACACACGGAGGGGGATTCAAAAAGAATGGTGCAAAATTATCAGGGAGAGGGAGGCAGATACAGTTGAGTCCTTAAAGGGGTTGTCTCACTACAAGGATTGCTGCTTTTTATGTTATAGATCTTGCAAAAACAAGTCACTTTGCAATATGTGTCCTTTAAATAGTTTTCCACCTATTCTGAGATATCCCCTCTTGTATGGGCTGTATCAGCTCCTCAGGTCACTGTATCTACAGACCTGTTTGATCTCTCCTGATAGGCTGCCAGCGCTGGCTGTTATAGCTACAGACCTGGCTTCTACTGCAGCCTAGTAAAAGCCAGTAAACATGCCCCTGAATTCAAAATGAAACCAAGAAAACAGGACTGAGGTAAGATGAATCAACGTAGCGAGACAACCCCTTTAATGTAGCCCTAGAGACAGATGTTGCAGGGTGTTCAGAGATTGTGGAGATGCAACATTAGTGAATCGTTGTTACTGGTGCAGACGAAATAACATTCCATGAAAAGACAGGGATAACCAGCTCACCTTTTTGCTTTGGAGGAAACAGTCCTCATGTGAATAGCAGTCTCCTGTGAGTTCCCGTGCCTGATCTGTGCTCCAAGATGCACAAGGTAGCGTGAAAGATAAGTCCAAATGATCAGCACCGGGATCATGCATAAAAGGAGACTTAATTAAGAAAAAACTGCTGGTACATAGCAATGAAAAGCGTGCAAGGCAGCCAAGCGAATCAGAGAGACAAGTGGGAGCAATTCGCTGACATGTTTCAGGCGATGCAACATTCCAGTAGAGTTTTAGTTTTGTGTTGGTGAATATCCAAATGGAAATGTGAGGGTGGCAGAGGTAGGTAACCCCCTAGGGTGTCACCTCACACCTGTCAGGTAGGGAGTGCAAGGAGGTATAGAGCGGGATAATGAACTGTCCTCTCCATAAACAGTGGGTACCAGCTGTTAGCTACACTCTATGTAAATGAAGCCTCCAAAAAAATTGCACAATCGTTTTTTTCCATCCCACCAAACTGCGGAGGGCATAGCAGCAGGCACCGTGCAAGGTCATTGAAATTTTCCATGGGTGGTTGATATTTGCCCTATTTTCCAAAATGCCTTGTCCTGGCCTTGGGTGCACCATTCTGCTGATAGACTGTGTTAGTGTACCTCTATCTGTGGCACAAGCCATTCATTTAACAAGTCTGTAGGAGCGCCGGTGACAGTGTCTTTGGCAAAAAAGAAGGCACTGTAGACTTTGTGTCAGACAGAACACATCTACATTGGGTGAATCCCTTATGAGCTTGATAAGGCCACATGGCTTTTTTGAACCCCAGCTTTCATTGAGATGAAAGGTGACCTCATTGCTGGGCACCTGTCTGTGAGTGAATTCATCCTTTTCCATTCAGCCCAGCAAGTCAATGGGAAAGTCACAGTGTTAGGGGATGTTCACACAGCGTGTTGGATATGATTTTTGGATCCGTATTTAGATGCATATTTGGATCCATGTTTCAGATCCTAAATGGATACAAACCCACATCTAACAATGTGCAGTGTGATTTCAATGTAAAACACTCATCGACGTTCAGACGAGTGATCACCGATGCGTGTTTACTTGCGTCTTTCGGATCCACTCTATGAATTAACATGTCAATTCTTAATCCGAAAGACGCAGCCTGCGCAGCCAAAACGCATCCAAACACTCACCTGCATGTTGGATGTGCTTTGGATGCGATTGACGCAGCGTATTTGAATGCAGTTTTCGGAATCCAAAACGAATCCAAAGATGGACACCATGAGAACATACCCTCACGGTTCACTGTCTGGTCTCAGCTCCTGAAGAAGATATAATCCGTATGGCTTACAACACAAACTTTTTTGTAACACGGACCCTACCATGGTTCATGGCACTGGTAATTCCATACTAGTCATCCTGGTGGACTTTCTAGGACTACGCTCATACGAGTCCTTTTCAATGTCTCTTCAGAAGTTTTTGGGCGGCCCAGACTTTTCCCATGACATAAACACCCATTGGTTTCCAGTAGCTTCACCCAGTGCAAAAGTAGTTTCTATGTAGAGAATATTCACCAAATGTATTCTGAATGTTTCACTGTTGCAGCAGATTCTGCTCTTGTACGTTTCAACACCCAAAAACTTTTTCTTGCTCATATGTCACACTTTGGGCCACATGTATGAAAACTGTCTAGGTCTAAAACTCACTTTGTTGCCCATAGCAACCAATCAGAGCTCATAGCAACCAACCAGAGCTCCCCTTTATTTTCATATAGTGCTCTGAAAAAATTAGAGGGGCGCTCTGATTGGTTGTTATGGTCTCTGATTGGTTGCTACAGGCAACAAAGTGAGTTTTAGACCTAGACAGTTTTCATACCAGTGTCCCTATGTGGGAATATTTTTTATTTGGCTCTTGAAAATAAAAGCTGCGCTGGGATTTGTTGCTATGGGTGACCAGTCACCAGCCATTACCACTGATGCTACTTTATCTACAGATCTTTACTACAGGCACCGGCCTTTTTGCCTTTTTGAGTCACCTTGAAAAATAAAATTGGTTTGTTTTGTGCCAATTAAACTGAAAATGGTATTTAGGGCGAAATGTGCCTAATATTTTTCAAGACACACACTTTGTAATATATCTGGTGCATATAGTACATTTGTCTGCAGTAAAACTAAAACAAAAAAACCTATATATAAATGTTAAATCCCTTTAATAGTACTGACCTGTAAAATAATTTTGAGGAATAATTATACAATTTTTACTGCACAGTAAAAACAAAGCCAAACAAAACATGCTGTTTTTTTCCACTCTCCCAACAGTTCCAAGAATGTGATAATAAACAAGGCAACTTTATAAGCCTCCATATAGCTACGCTGATAAAAAAAAAAAAAAAAAAAACTATGGCTCTCAGAAGGTGTGGATAAAAAAAAGAAAAACTTGCTATGTCACAAAGTCTAAAACTGGCTGCTGTGCCAAGAGGTTTAACCTCTTACCGGCAATAGACATACGCCATACACCATACGCACCATACATGGCGGGTGGCAGCTGTTAATTACAGCTGACACCTGCTGCTACCCTGCTGTTTAACCCCTCAGGTTTTGCAGCAATCACAACCGCAGCGTCTAAATAAATGATGAACAGTGCTGAGCCCCATTCCTTTCCACAATCAGCCTCCCAGTGATATGATTGCAAGGTGCTGAGTGGTTACCATGGCAGGCGGAAGCCTAATGAAGGCTGTTTTATAGTTGCCATATTGCTACTCCTATCAATTCCTGCCATTGGCATTAGGTATATGCAGAACCCTGTACAAATGATTGCACCTCATAGGGGTTAAGTACCTTAGGGCGACTACATGTAAAAGCATACCTCTCAAGTGTCCCTATTTTGGAGGGACAGTTCCTATTTTTAACCCTTGTCCCTCTTCACTCTATAAATGTCCCTCTTTTTCATTTGTGAAATACATTTGCATCAGTAAACTGATTATCTTGCTTTAAAAACTTACTTAATATTTTATCATTGGATACAATGCAATCCTAAAAGTTTGTCCCTTTTTGGTAGTCTAAAAAGTTGGCATATATGTCTTTGGGCGTGGTTGGAGGTGTGTCTTGGCGTGGTGTTATGTGTTTGGGTGTGGTTAGAGGCATGGCCAGATGTGTCCCTCTTTGAAATCTCTAAAAGTTGGGAAGTATGTACAAGTGAAAAAAAAGTTTTAAAAGTAATAAAAAAAAAAAAAGAATTAAAAGTTCAACCCTCCCTTTGCCATCGTTACACATAATTGGTATCACCGCTTCCAGAAAAGGCCAATTTATTCAAATATAACATAATTTATCCAGTACAGTGAACACCACAGATGAAAAAAGATTGTCAACCACAAAATTGCGCTTCTTTGATCAAAATCTTTGCAGTGGTTTGTAAAGTGCTGCGGAATATGTTGGCGCTATATAAATAAAGTATTATTATATTATTATTAGTGGTTGAAAGAATTCTTTGTTAAGTCTGTGCATTAAAATTGGAATCAGGAAACCGAAAATTTGGGTAAAATGTGTACAATTGGAGATGTCTGAGCCAAATACTTTGGATCCATGGGAGGCTCAGCTGCTGGACATATTTATGGTATATTCTATAAATCTTGCACAAATTCTTTTCGGTAAAGGTATCTAATTAGCAAAATATTAAAAGGATAGCAAAAGCACCAAAGTTCCTTGCTTGACTTGCAAAGAATTTCTAAAGGAAATACATTATATAACTTTACAGTTGCCAGCTGGTAGCATAGCAGTAATATCATGCATTGAGTGGCTGATACTGCCGTCACCAACGAGTCACAAGACTTAAGTATAATGATAAGAAACTATCAGTACAACAAATAGAGGTCTACCTATACATTGACAGACCTTTATATTAATCAAGAGTTACCCCGACAAGGCAAATGTGTGCAAGATTCCTTCTAATGAGGATCAAATGTGGCCATTCATATTCATCTTTTACAAGCGTCAGGACTTTAAAAGGGGATGTGACCTGGTTAAGTATTGAGAAAAATCCCTTTGACCCGTCTCCATTAGTTAAAACGAGTTTTATACAGTGATTAATATGACTTAGCCCATATCAGTCTTCATTGAAACCTGACATGATAATGCTGTTATAAATTGGCACTAACCTAAGGCTTTGTGAAGAGCTGTGAGCAGTAGGAGTGCTCAATGTCACATATATAGAAAGATTAGGTTAAATTTTTTTTTGGCTGAGCTGTTAGCCAAGCTGAAGTCTAAATATGTTTTATCTCTTCCTTAGGAACAGTGCAAAAATATGCCACCAGAACTCAAGGCACAACGTTAGAAGGCCTCATTTTGCCAAGAGCATCTTTGTCTTCTCATTGTCATCTGTCCTTTCTTTTTTTTGGCTTCCTGGAGCTCCAGCAATATAAATAGATTAGGACAGCGCTATGATGGTGGGAAACAATAAAATCAACTTCTTTATTTAGAACATTGTGGATGGATACAGAGTCTTGCGGACGCGTTTCTGGCGCTGAGTGCCCTTAGTCATAGGGAGCTTCAGCCAAATTGTCCTCTGCACTATTTCTCTTCCTCTATCATCTACCCAGATCATTACCTAACCATTAATTCTTGGGCTCCTTTCAAAAGGTTGTCTACCTTCTACTAAAATCATACTGGAAGCTCTTGGGGCCCAATTAATTAAATAAAAAATATTGCTGTGAGCAAGAGCCATATAGGCTCGAAATGCGTAAGTTCGTGTGACGGTTTTTGACTATGTTCTATGTTCCTGTAACCGAATTTTGAGAAAATAAAGTTGGCTTTTTTCTGTGTGCTCTGGACCGTGGATCTTTTTAATAAAACCTTGATTTAAACACTGCGATAGCCGGCGGGTGAACGAGCAGCAGACATGGACCAACGCATGTAAGACACAAGTTGGAAGCAGCACATACAGCTATATAAGGGTGAGCCCGCATTTCTACTCCTTTATTTGTTAAAAAATGTATACCCACCTTTCTCCAATCCCTGGTCCAAGCACTGTGTCTCCCCAAACTTTATACCCACCTTTCTCCAGTTCCTGGTCCAAGCACTGTGTCTCCCCAGACTTGTGTTTTCATTTTGTCACTTCCAAATTGCAGCAGTTATGTGCCACTAATTTATACCACCAATTGGAGTACAGGTGCGTGACCACTGCAGCCAATCAGTGATGGCATGTTAACAGCAGGGGCGTAGCTATAGGGGTGCAGAGGTAGCATTCGCTACCGGGATCTGGAGCCCTATGGGTCCCAAAGGCCCCTCTTTCGCATAAGGAGATATCAATATTATCAATGGCACATGGTAGGTGGGGGCCCTTTTATGGATTTTGCACTGCAGCCCCGGAGCTTTAAATTATGCCTCTGGTTAGCAGAATATTGGGAAGAGCCTGCACTGGAACCAGGACCAGAGGAAGGTGCGTATAAGGTCCTTTTTATTTTACTGGCTCCCCAGAAGAATACCAGTGCCATTTTTTTTTTATAGGAGGTGAACAACCCCTTTAACAGTAGGGAAGGCCCTATATGAGTGAATATGCTACTATTCAAGTTCATGGACATGCAGGAGGTTGCGTTGTTGTCGGTCTATTTACAGGAAACAAGCTAAAAAACACCACAAAAAAACAGATTCTGGGTATAAAACTTTATATTTTCCTATCAGTTACTAGAAAACCTCTAGTTATTGCAATTTTAGCAAACAAACAGCCAAATAAATTGTTTGTCCCGGGCCACCATCAAAAATCTATGACCAACGTGAACAAATGGTTAGGAACGCCCTAATTTTAAACATTGTACATTTTCTTAATTGAATAACATGTTAATGGGTTGCTGTTATCCAGCACTACTATGTGAGTTTCCTAATATATGGCATTTTTTATACCTTTAGTTTTCTCTGTTTATGCTGCTGTTTCAGTTTTTTATCAATCGGTGGTGGGGTCCATCTTATTTTGCTATGAGGCGCTATAAATACTAATTATGCCCCTGCTTAGAATCATTGAATTTTGGTAACCCAGTGGCAGTACCTCTTACAGCTGGCCACTAAATTCACTAATGGCTAGAATTTCCTAAATAAAAACACAGTGGTAAGTACAGAAGGGTAGATGTATCAATAGTGTCTAACTCTTAGATGGTGTAAACTTAGACCAGACAGTCTTAGGCTAGGTTCACACGGCTTAACTGCGGGGTGTAATTTCGTCCCGCAATTGCGCCGTGTGGCCGGGGGCGGGGCGGGAGCGGGGGAGCGAGCGGGGGGCCGGCACTTCGCCGGCCCATAGACAGTCATTGCTAGCAGCACGTATACGCCGCTAGAAAGTGACCTGTCAATTATCTCCCCCCTCGGCGTATTCGCCGAGCAGGGAGATGAGACGTAATGCATAGTTCTCTATGAGAACTGTGCATTACCGTAGTTACTGGGATGGATTCAGCCCGTAATTGGCGCACTCTGGCGCGTAATTACGGACTGAATTACATCCCAGAATAAGCCATGTGAACATGGCCTAACAATGCGCCACATTTATCATAGTGGTAATAAATCTGGCGCAGGTCTAGACTGTCTAGTCTAACTTTATACCTTCTATTAGTTGGCATACTTTATGCTACTAGTTAGGCCAACATTTTGATTCAAGGCATTGTACACTAAGCCATTCCTCTTTTCCATGTCCCTTTTACCGAGGACACGTCCCTTTTGTCAGTCAAGGCACAGAAGTGTCTAGAAACTGTCTAAAACATGTAATAAATGTAGGGTAAAGCATGTACAGCACCAAAATCTGTAAAAAAAAAACCCTTATTTTAGCACCAAAATCCGTAAAAAAAGGATTTGTAATGACAAAAGTGAGATACATTTATGAGCGCCAGAATCCAATAAAAAAAAGTATTTTGGCGACAAAAGCGAAATAACTTTATTAGCTGCAAAATCTGTAAAAAAAAAACGGATTTTAGCGCCAGAACCTGTAAAAAAAGGACTTTAGCGTCAAAATCCACGAAAAAACGTATTATTGGTGAGAAAACTTTAACAGCGCCAAAATTCGTAAAAAATTTTTTTGCAGCAAAATGCGTAAAAAACAATTTTAGTGCCAAAATCCGTAAAAATTCGGATTTTAGCACGAAAATCTATAAAAAAAAGTATTGTTGGTGGCAAAAGCGAGATAATTTTACTAGCACCAAAATCCGTAAAACGGCTACAACATTACATATAAATGCCATAATGTGCTTTACATAGCCTTTTGTCGGGTGTAATCACATCCAATGGCTTGATTTATGCAGACATTAAAAACCAGACTTGAAGACAAGCAAAAAACGCGGCAAAAACGGATGTTTTTTCAGCAGCTTTTGACAGGCAGTAGGAAAAAAACTCAGTTTTATTAGCGTTTTTAGGGTTTTTTTGGTTTTTTTCAGGTCGTTTTTTTTTTTGGTTCCCCCCTGCAGGATTAGACATAGCTTTAGGGAAATGTTCCCACGGGAGTTTTTTTGGTTGTCTTTTGGATGGGAAAATTGAAATCCCAAAAAAAGGGCCAGCGTAAATTTGGGAAAATCCAAATTTGGCACCCAAACCCACGTACCCAAAAATGCGGGTTTGTGTTTTTTGGGGCTGGGGTTTTTGGCTCCCAGCGGGTTTCGCATCCTATAGTTTTAAAAAAGGGCGTTGCTGCGTCTTTTGGACAAAATTTTTACATGTCAATTTTTTAAAAGGAAGGACCCGAAAGAGGAAATTCAAAAAAGCCCGCAATGAGACACCCAAATGGACAATAACTCGTCCCTAAACCGCGAGGGTGTTTTAAAATTGCAAGCAATTTTAAAAGCACACTGCTTATTGTTTAGATGCGTTTGGGTATTTTTAGGGTATGTTCAAAACAGAGAAATTTTTTGGCATTTCGCCTCAAAATTTGCGTTTTTTAAAAAAGGCCGAAAAGGGCCCCGCTGAAATTAAACGGTAATTAATAGCTCTCATAGGAACTAAAAAAATTTAAACGTCTCATCCCCCCCCCGGCGTACAATCGACTATTGAAACCCAGGGGGGGAAAATTTGACATGTCATTTTTTCGGGGTGCCTTCGGGGCTTTAAAAGTAGGGCGCTGACATATTGCAGCGCTTTACATTTCCCCCAAATTTAAAAACCTTTGTAAAACCTTTCCCTTGGGCCTTAATCCCACCCTTTTTTTGGGCTCATATTTGGGGGCTTTGGATTAGGGTGCTTTCACACTGGGGGTTTTTTTTTCCCCCCAATTTTTTGCCGAAATTTGCCCAAAGTTTTTAAAATTGCTGTGCATTTTTTTGAAAAAAAAAAAAAAATAAAACGAAACCCAAAAAACCCTCTGGGGTAAAACCACCCTTAAAAAATTTTCAGCACTGGTTTTTTCCCCATTTTCCCCCGTTTTCCCCCCTTAAAAAACCGTTTTTTTTTTTTTTTAGAAAAAAGGGGTTTTTTTTTTTTTTTTTCTTTTTTTTTGTTTTTTTTTTTTTTTTTTTTTTTGTTTTTTTAATTTTTTTTAAAAACCCCCAAAACCCCCCATTTAATGTTTTATTTTCCCGGGGTATGTTTTAAATATAGGGAAAAGGGGTTTTGGGGCCGCTGTAGCCCAGGTATGGGGCCCCAGCTGTAGGCAGGTATGGGGCCGGGCTGTAGGAAGGTATGGGGGCCAGCTGTGGGCGGTATAGGGGCCACCCTGTGGGGACAGGTATGGGGGCCAGCTTTTAGGCAGGTATGGGGCCAAAATTGTGGGCGGTTTTGGGCCGGCTGTGGGCCAAAAAAACCATTTTACCTGGCCCCCCGCTGCTCCGTTTCCCGGCCCGCCTCCTCGCTGCTCCGTCCCCCCGCGACGCGCCGCCTCCCGCGGGCTCGTTTTCCCCGCCCCGCCTCCCCCCGTGCTTCCGGCCTCCCGCGCCTCACCCCCGGAAAGGCAGGACGTCATCGGGCCCGCCCCCAAACTTTAAAAAACTTTTGGGGGTAGGGTTTTAAACATTGGGCAAACCCCCCCAAAGGGAAACCGTTTTAACGTTTTTTTACTATGGGGGGTTTGTCTTACAAAGGGGGAAACACGGAAAGTAGAAAAAGTGGATCAATTTGGGTTTGGGGCCCCCCTCTTCCTTTGGGCCCCATAGCAGCCCATGGTATTTTTTTTTTGTAATGCTCCCCCTTGACCCAGTTTGGGAACCCCCGGGGCCTCTACCGTCAAATTCTATTAAAAAAAATATTATATAATAAAAAAAAAACCCCAAAAGCTCAGACTGGATCTGATTATGACAATATTCCAAATTATGTTCCAGGTCATGATTGTGTGAGCAGAGATATACAGCCATTTTTTTAATTTTAAATCCCAAAATTTTTAAAAAACCTGATAGGAAAAAAAAAAATTTCCCCCTTTAAACCTTGTGAAAAATTAAATGCATTCTTCTCCTGTTGCCAGTGTCAGATTGTCTTCCTTTTCCCTCTTTAAAATTGGGAGCAGATGTTGCCTGCATTAAAGAGATACAAAATTTCAGCCCAACCATGAAAAATAAAAGATGGGTTTCTGTAAAAACAGGTGTTGGAACTTCTCACAGGAATGAACTGGGAAATTTTTGTCTGGGTTTTTTTCATAGAAAGGCCCATTAAAAAACACTTTTTCGATACGGGGAACCACTTTGGGGAAAGCAAATTTATTATATTCAGCTGACAATATACTTTATGTGCAGAAATAATGTAAAAATCAAAAAATAAAAATCCACACCTTTGACCCCCTTTTCCCCTTTTCCCGGGGAATTTTTTTAAAAATTTTTACATAATTTCAAAATTCTGTGCAAAAAAACGATTACTTTCTTTATAATAGTCGAACCCTTTTTTTTTTCTGATACAGGGGCTCCAAATTTTCCTGGGCGGCCCTTTTAAAAATTCAAAGGGGTTTAATTTTAATTTGGAAAATTTTTATATAAATATAGATTTTTTTTTTTTTTTTTTCACCCCAATTTCCTCTCAATTTTGCTTTTGGAACATTCACTGGGTTCCCCTCTTTAAACACTCTTCCTGGGTTTTTCTTGACCCCCTTTGGGAGAAAGTGCCCCTCTGGAAAAATTTCTGGGGGGAAGTCCCCCCTGGGTAAATGATGGGTGACAAGAAATTTAATCTTTTTTTGAGACTGGGGCCAAAATTGGAGATTAAATGAGACCTCATGAGTATGATGAGCGTTTTCGTTGATATCGTCATCGGGGTCGATAGTTTTATATCGGCAATTATCAAGAAAGATTTTTTCCGATAAATCGATAATAGATTATAACGGGGGGGTGACCATTAAAGTCTATGGGAAGGAACAAAACCTTTTTTTTACACCCAAACAGGGGTGGAGAAAGCTGAAAATTTAAAATCCACAACAGGGCAAAATGGGTACCTGCTACATTTTTTAGGACAACACTTAGGGGTTAAAAAGCCACAGAAAAAAAGTCAAAAGACCCTTTTACTATCCTTTTCTTTGCACCAAAGCCTGAAAACCCCTTAAACCCCGCATTAACCCCCAAATTAAAAAATGCCAGAAAGGGGAGTATGATTTGAAAACCCTCATTTTTAAATTGAACTGGACATTGAAATAAACCCTGTCCCCGGAAAAGCAGCATGAGCCCCCCAAAACCTTTCATGACCCCCAGATTAAAAGTGCCCGGGAAAAAAGGGGTCTTTTCCCAAAAAACCATTTTAGTTTGAACTGGACATTGGGGCCCAAAACCTGTCCTTTGGGCCGCAGTATGACCATTAAACCCCGTCGACCCCCAGATTTAAAAAAATGCCGGGGAAAAAAAATCTTTTAAAACCCCCATTTTTTTGTTGAAATGGACATTGGGCCTTTTACCTGTCCCCGGGGGAAAAGCCCTGAGCCCCAAACCGCATGGGCCCCCAGATTTAAAAAGTGCCAGAAAAAAGGGGTCCAAACCCCATTTTAAAATTTTTAAAAAAGGGCAAATTGGGCTATAAACCCGTCCTTGGGCCCCAAACATGAGCCCCAAACCTGCATGACCCCCACCCCCTTTTTAAAAAGTGCCCCAAATTTGGAGTCTTTGAACCAAACCTTTTTTGTTGAACTGGGAAAATTTAAATTAACCTGTCCTGGGCCACAGCATTTAACCCCTAACATGCATGAAACCCCCCGATTAAAAAAGTGGGCCCGAAAAAAGGGGTCTTTCAAAGACCATTTTTGTTGAACTGGACATTGGGCTTTACCCGTTTTGGGTAAACTAATCTGTTCAAGTTTTTTTCCCGTACCTCCCCCGTACAATTTTAGAGGAATATTTTTATTTATCTTTTTTTACATGCCAGGGTTTTTTAGTGTTTAATTTCCCAGAAAAAAACATTTTTTTTTAAAAGGATGGGAAACCCAAACCCCAAACTTTTTTTTAAACTTTTTTTAATTGTATTTAAAAAGGGTTGTTTTCACTACAGGGATTGCTAGCTATTTTTAAAAATCTTGCAAAAAACAAGTCATTTTTCCCAAAATGTGTCCCTTAACAGTGTTACCCCATTCCCGTTTTTGACAGACCATCACCCTTGAGCCCCCCCTTTTACAATTGTGAAGAACAAATGTCCCGGTTTTAAAAAAAAAATTTTTTTGAAAAAGGACCTGTAGTTAGCTGCATTTTTTACTGGGAAAAAAGCAACCCCCAAAAAATTTTTAACATGGGCCCTTGAGGGCCCCTTTTTTTTAAAAATTGTGAAAAAACAAATTTTCTGTTAGAAAAAAAAACATTTTTTAAAAATAGGGCCTGTAGTATTGCGCATTTTTAAAACAGTATGACCCAAAAAAATTTTTAAAAATGACTTCTCACCCCTTTAAAAAATTTTTGAAAGGGGGAAATGCCACCCTTTGAAAGCCACATTTCGTTCCAAAAGGGCCATGATTTTAAGCTTTTATCTTCCCGCAACCATGACCTCAAAACCATTGGGCAAAGCGAAAAATTTTAAAGATAAAGTGAAATAAATGGGGAAAATGGTTTTGTCCCTGAAAAAACCCTTTGGGGTTTTTTTACATCTCCTCACTGTTTAAAAACCCGGGAAAAAAGATCTTTTGGGGGGGTGAGAATAAAAAATTTTCAGGGGAGAAAAAACAACATTTTAAAAAACATTTTTTAAAAGGGAAAACCCTTTCAGTTTGAAGAGGAAAAGGGAAGTAGAACCCCCGGGAAATAATTGGTGACCTCGGCAATTGGGGCCACCCCAAAATCATCAGGATCCATGCCTGATTCATTTGATGAAAGTCAAACGTTTCCCCATTAAACTGGGGGGAAAGCCGGGTGCGGGTTTGGTTTTGTAATGACTCCTCCAGCTGTTTTGAAGGTCCGCCCCAGATTGACGCTGGTTTTCTGGGCAGGACAAAAACCTCTATGGCGTGGCGGCGAGCTCGGGGGCCCTTTTTTCCATTTTGGGATACCCGAAGTAGATTGGGTCCCCTAACACATTTCCAAAAAAAATCAGTGTTGAGACGCAGGGTAGTCTGCCCCCAAAAAATTTTAAGCTTTGGGCTCTGTGTGTTTTATGTGTGCCTGCAATTTTTCATGCTTGGTGTGGGGGGTAAAAAAAAGATGCCAGAAAGGGCAACCCCTTAGGGGTTTTTTGGGCCCCATTCCTGTGCTGCTTTTGCCGCTACGGCAAATTTTGGGACTCTACTGCTGTCACGTTGGGTGACTTTTTTCCACCATGACCCTTTTTAAGAAAAGTAAATCAGACGGAAAACAGGTTGTCTCCGTTTTATTTAAAAACCCGCGCGGTCTCCATTTCCTGCATTTTAAATTTTTCCCATTTGGGTGGGTGGGGGGAAAGTGCTTTAGTTTTTTTTTTTGTACCGGGATCCAGGAGGGGGGCCCCCCCAGGGAACTGTTGTTCTTTTTGATGGCCTTAATGCCCAGGATCATGTTGGGGAAATGGAGCATCAAAGCACTCAGTGGAGAGGAGCCTTGTTTCCCCAGCCTCGGGGTTTGAGGGGCACTAGCAAACTGTCTTCCGCATCTTTCTCCTCCGCCTCAAAATTTCACGAAACCTCTTTCCAAGGCGGGGTTGGAAAAGTCGGTGTCCAGGAAAATACCCCCTCCCCCCTCCCTTCCCCGGGCACGCTTCAAACGCCCTGACTTCCCGAGATGATGCCCCTAGAGCTGATACCCCGCTTGCATTAGTTGGACCCCGAAACCATCCCCTAAGGGAAGACCGAAAAAAATTGTGAAATGTCGGGCCTTGGTTCGTGGAGGAAAAAGGCCCATGTCCGCATCTGTGTCCCTCCCCTCTCCGTCGTGGGGGGACCTGTTTTGTTTTAGAGTGTCAACGATCGTTCCCGAAATAAGATCACCACAATGCTCATTTTGACAAGGCTTATCCGCACTAACCATTTTTTTTTTGGCTTCTTAAAATGGCAAGGATGGTGCAGAGTCTTTCACCTGCCTCCCCTCTCGGTGGCTCAACACCCCCAGGTCCGCATCGTGCTTTTCAGGCCAAATGACTTGTACGCGTAATGGGATTGCGCTGCTGCCCACAATCGCTGGAGCATGTGGGGGGTGGAATTTCAGGTGTTTCCATAACAATGAGAGGTTTAGGGAGGCCCAGCTGACGCTGCAACGCAGCCAGGCGGGGGCGAAGCAGGGGGCGACGGCGAAAGTGCGAAACTAAAACCTCGGCCTTCCTCAGCAGGGAGTCCAGACCCCGGGGGAGCGCTTTAGAAATTCTGGACGACAAGTTCAGACAGTGCCAAGCAAGGGGGGGTGCCCAGCCTACCGATTTTAAGGGGGCCAGCAGATTTGCCCGTTATCGCACCCCACTTGCCCGGCACAGGTTTTTGTCCCCCCAGCCAGCGCTCGGTCTCGTTGCAGGAGCCGCCCACAGCTCTGCCTATGTGTGACGGTCTCCAAGACAGTTTAATTTAAACCGGCCCGGTTTTCCCCTCCTGGGGCACGTTGCCACCAGGGACCTTGGGGGGAAAAAAACCCCTGCACCATCCCTTCGGTTTTTAAGGCGGCCCCGAGCCTGAAGCCACCGTCCCCACCAAACATCCCCCCAGCTCACCCGTGATGTACAGAGATATAGCGCCCTTTGGGCCCGTGCTTACTATCCTGTTCGGTGGTCAGTGGACTTTTCCAAACACAAGCAGACAACTCGCTTGAAATTTTAGATGACACGTGGCTGGCCAGGGCAGGGACGGATTTTTTGGCAAAAAAAAAATGCCTGCTCGGCTTTTGGTATTGGGGGGCAGGCAAAGGGATGAGGGCGGGAAACCCCTCTTGTCCACCGACGGGAAAAAAACATTTTCCAAGGCCAAAAAACCTGGCAATGCCGCTTCAGGCTTTTGGCTTTGGGATGGGTTTTAGTTTAAAATGTTTTTTTTCTCCCAAACTGGAAGACAGAAGGGGTGCTAGATGGGCCCCTGTATGGGTGAGGTGTCAAACTGGTGGAAGGAGAATGGGTAGGATGGGTCTCTGGTGGTGCTGGTGGTACTGGGGGCGCCGTGGGGCTAAGCGAGGCGATCCCTGATCATGACTGTCACTACGCGCTCACCAGCACGTGATGGGGGGCCACTGTAAGGGGGGGTAGATTATATCCATCGAGCTCCCCCTCTCCTGGGTAGCAATCAAGCATAAATCGTACCCAAGACAGTCAGCACCCCAAAATCGTCCGCTGCCCCCACTTCCTTCATTACAGATACAGAAAATAAAAAGGGCCAGCCGGGGAAGGTAGCAAAGCCTCAATTTCTAAAAACACGAAAAAAAATGTTTACGGGTCACTCACTGCTCTTCAGTGTTCCCAAAAGAAAAAACAATCCTTCAAAGAAATTGGGTCCGTAACGCAAGAGTTAAAAAATTACTGTTACTTTAATAAAAAAAAAGATTTCAGTGTTACATGACAAAAAATATATAAACAAAATGACACACCACAAAACATTTTTTAAAAAAAAAAGGAGAAAAATGGAAAACTCCACATTACACGATGTTTCCAGCCCCGGGGGAAAGGAAAAATTTTGGACACAGCTCCTTTAGAAAGAAGGCCCCCCGTGCTATGACACCGTCTACAGGGGGCTGAGCAATTTAAAAAAAAAAAAACCCGCCAGGCTGTTCGTCTTATTGGCTGGAATTATAAAAGTGGGGGTATACAGAATTTTTGAGGAGGGTTTTTGTTTTTTGTTCCAAAGGGGCACTCACGGACCCCTCTTGGGGCAGACAAAGGAAACCTTTTTTTCTCTTTTCGGGGGGGAAAAAAATTTGTTTTTTGAAAAGGGGGAAAAATGAGCTTATCAGATCTGCTTTTTCCAGGATACAGGAACCAGGCCTGTATAATATTTTTCCCTTTTTGCCATCAAAGACTCGGGCGGGGGGTTTTTTTTGGCCCTAGGACCAAAAAAACTTCTCTTAGGAAAAAGGGGGGATGTTGCCTTACCATCTTAACTGCAGGTTTTTGTGATGATTAAAAAATACTTTTAATTTTCAATCTTGTACTAACACCTCCCCTTTTTGGAGCGGCGTGGGGGTTGGCTCCCCCGAAACCCCCCGAGCCCGCCTCCGTCCTCCGGGGAGAGAGCCCCCTGGCCTTACCACACTCCATCCCCCTTCTGTATCTGACCATCAGACATCGGGGTTGGGGGACCCCCGCTGGGCGGACACATCACACGCACATGGGGGGAACATCACCTCTATGAGGGGGGTCAAAAAGTCTTAAACCCACCTCAAAACCCCGGGGGAAAAACCTTTGGGCACGATTATCCCGCAGTTTGGCCTTGGCTCCCAAAAGCTTGGAGGAGCGCCAATACACTCCCTGAGCTCGGATACACCTACGGGCAGGTAGGAGATACATTCCGGCTTGGGATACACTTCTATATGTATGACAGATTGAAATGCCATCTTGGATTCAGGCACCCCCTGAGCGTTGGTCTTAAAAACCAGACTCAGGAACCCCCTCTCCCTTATTACCATCTGGGCCCCCCTCGGGTTAGATACTTTATGATTGTCCACAAAGTTTGAGAACACCCTCGGTTTGGATACATCACTAGTGTCCAGGGCGTCTGGATAGCCCCCCGGGCGGGGATAAATCTGATTGTCACAGCAGCCCCAAGTCAGGCTGGAAAGCTTAGTACAGGGGCCCCAGCATTACGGGTGAGATAGGTTTAAATCCCCATAACATTTCTGAGAGTATCTGTGGGCTGGGATACATCAAAACAATACAAGTCAGTTTCTCCTCAGGTGCTGGAGGGTCCTTGTAGGAGGAGGGGTGTATAGGTTGCACTCATTTGCAGAGGGGGGGTCAAAATGCAGCTGGGCTCTTGTGCGGCCACAACTGTGACCTCTCCTAAAGGGGGGGGGGGCTAGGGGGGGCTGCAGACTTTCCACCTGCAATGTATCTCTGCGGGGCATTGCACCTTGGTGGTCACCCGACACACAAAACTGAGGATGCAGGCATCTTGATAGGGTCACAGGAGGGATATGAGGACAGTCACTTTGCACTTTACGATTCGTAGCTCATTCAAAAAGCACATCCGCTTTTATACTTCCTTTCCCCCATCTGGCAGTTTCGAAGATGGTACAGTCTTTTTGGGGGAATCAAAGTCGGGGTTGCGGGGTTGTTTTCAGGGGGGGCCCGGGGACGTAATTACTGTACTTTTCCCCCAAGATCGGTCCCAAAGTAATATGGAAGGGGGATAGTGGAAACACCACTTTCTTTTTCTCGGCCGCTCCCCCCAGTCCGATAACAAACCCAGGGTTTTGCAGAGCGGACCCCGCCAAATCCCAGTCGGGGGTCTGGCCTTCCCTGGAATAATATTTTAGATCCACCATTCGGGAAAGCAAAAAGTCACCTTCCCCCACTGCCCCTTGAAGCCTAGGGGGACTTTCTGCCCACGGTGAAAGGTTGGGTTATGCCTTCTCCTTCCTGAGTCCCGTTAAAAGGTAGATGGGGGGGCCTGCTAAGGGGGGCTGTGGGCATCGGGGACTCCTCCGTTTTGTCTGGACAAGTGGCACAAAACATGCCCCACTTGGTGCAGATAAAACCCTGCGCATGTCCATAAAAGGGCTGTTGACCTCGGGGACCCAGGGAGTACTAGGGGGTGTCCAGGGGGTGATGGGGGGAGCAGGGGGATCCCAGCAGGTTACCTCTCCTCCAGGTGGGGCTCAGGTGTTTTTCCGGGGTTTTGGCATCCTGTTGGTAACATAGGGGTCTGCCCGGGCCGCCGCCCTTTGGGGGGTCTTGGGCTTCCAGTCGCAGACAAACTGACGAACATCGCAGGACAGTATGAAGAAGCTGTCCTTGATCATAGATTCAAGGCGTAAAAGGGGAAAAAGAGGTCCCTTACCCCTGCTTTCAGGTGGCACTTAAGCCGCTTTCCACATCGGCTAGCTGTCAGTGGGACCTTTCTGTAGACTCCGAAATTTCCTGCGATACACCTCCGGGTGAGGTGATTTTTGTGACCGAGCCCCTTTATGGGTCTAGTCCCCGTCTTGCTCGGTAGGGGGCCAAAAAAAACCCCCAAGGCTTTTCCTCTTAGTCCCCGGGGTCAATATCGTGCCCCTCCCCTTTGGACAGTATATTGCCTACAAATCTTTTCAAACCTCGTAGGAAAAACATCCAAGTCCCCCTTCTTTTCCACACAGGGAAAAGGGTTTCCGTGGGGTTTCAAGGGTTTGTATCCTGGGCATGAGGCCCCTGGCAAAGCCCCCACCCCCTTTCAAGTCGGCCCCGCTGTAGCTTTAGGTCCCTTTTTAGCTTGACGCTCGGCCCCCTCTGTCTCTCTCAGCTTGACGCTCGCCGCCTCTCCCTCTCTCAGCTTACGCTCAGCCCCCTTCTTGCTGCTTTACGCTCGGCCCCCCTTTGCTGCTTGACGCTGGTTGACGTCAGCTGCCTCCTCGCTGCGTGAGCTCGGCTTGACGTCAGCCGCCTCTTCGGTTTTACGCTCAGCTGCCGCAGCCTTCTCTTGCCTGTTGGAATTGCAGGTAAGTTGGAGGGCACACTAGGGTCACAAGCGCCAAGTTGTGCAAAGTATGCCAGAGCAGAGTCCCCTGCCCCCCGGAGCTGCCGTGCGGGGGGCCTCAGGGGAAAATTTTTCAGGCGCATACCCGTCAATTGGACCTGTGCGTTGTCAGTTTCGCTTTGACGCCGCGTGGCTGCTGCAAACGTGTCCCGAGTTCCAGGATCAGCTGGGCCCTTTTCTTTGCCGCTGTAACAATATCTCTCTCCTCACTAGGCTGACGAGATATTCTTTACTTTGCTTCTTGTAAAAAGGGTGCCATTTTCCAAAGCACCCTTTGCCCAAAAAAAGATAGAAAAGAAAAAAAGGAGGGGAAACTGATTATGTGTGTCAAATAAAGTGCACTGCGTTTAATTTTTGAAGATGGGGTAATCTTCACAAAGATACGCCCGTCTTTTAGTGCAGGGAATAATTTCTTAAACCAAGCACTAAAGTTGCAATAAAAAAAAAAAATTCCCCCACCGCTCTGCCACCCAATTTTTAAAGTAGCGCTCACCCCACAGTGACTGGGGGGGGACGTAATGGGGTTTTGACTTTATCCCCTCGAGCTACCCTCACTCAGGGAGCAAAATCAAGCATAAATCGTACCCCCAAAACAGTCCCCACCCCAAAATGTCCGCTGCCCCCACCTTCCCTTCAGTTCAAGATACAAAAATCAAAAAGGGCTCCGGAAGGGGAGCTAAATCCTCACCATTTCTAAAAACACTAAAAAATGCTTACAGGTCAACTCACTGCTCTTCATAGTTACCCAAAGAAAAAAACAAACCTTTAAAGAAATTGGGGCCGTGCACAGCAAAGTTTCGAATTACTTTACCTTTAAAAATAAAAATGATTTCAGTGTTTTCATAGCAAAAAAATATAAAAACAATAAAGACCAACCACAATAAAAGTTTTTAAAAAAAAGGAGAAAAAAAGGGAAAAATCACATTAAAAGGTTTCCCCCGTTCCCGGGGGAAGGGGAAATTAGACACAGCTCACTTTAAAAGAAAAAAACCCCGTAGCTTGACCCGTTACAGGGGGGGTGAGCAATTTTACCCAGCCAGGCTGTCTCGTCTTATTGGCTGGAATTATGAAAGTAGTGGGTTACAGAATTTCTGAGGGGGTTATTGTATTTTTGTTCCACAAGGGGGCACTCACGGACTTGCCTCTTGGGCAGGACAAAGGAAACCTTTTTTCTCTCTTGGCGGGAAAATTTGTTTATTGAAAAGGGGTGGGAATCTGAGATTATCAGATATGCTGTTCCATGGATACGGAACCAAGGCTGTCATAAATTCCTTTCCTTTAGCCATAAAGATCTGGGCTGGGGGTTTTATTGGCCATAGGACCCAGAAACTTCTCTCTCAGAAAAAGGGAGGGATGTTGCCTTACCATCTTAACTGCAGGATTTAGTGAGAAATTAAAATACATTGAAATTTTCAATAACTTGTACATAACAATGACTCATGAGAGACATGGGCAGCTGAGGACCCGCTTGATGCGGTGGAGGAGGCGGAGACATCGGGTGCTGTGACAGTTTGGTTGGGAAGGCCCGGCATCGGTGTGGCCTTTTTTGGGCCCAAGTGATTGCCTTCTTTTCAACTAATGCATTCGCTGCAAGTGACTAGTACATGTTGGTGGTTGGTTAAACACCTAAGATCTTGCACTCTCTTGATGCGTTTATGGCAAAGGCAGCATTTGAACATCGTGGGTGAAATCAGAGGCTTGCTCGAAAAAGGCCAGGCTTGACGAAGGTCCATGGACCTTTTCGACGCGATAAGCGATAGAGTGTTTACCGCTGATCGTGGCTGGCGGAATATCTCAGCGTATTCTGCGACAACCCTTCCCTTTTTGAGTGAGACCCGTACTGACCACTACCATGTCTTCCTCCTCGTTCAGTGATAAGCGCTCGCAAGCAAATTCTGCTGAAAAGACACGGTTGGATCCACAATGTTCGTCATATCATCATCAACACAGGTGACTTGGTCGTCCTGACATTCTGCATTCCTGGTGCTGAGGGCTACAAGCAACAGGCACTGAAGGTTTGCCGAGCCGCCACCAGGGAGGATTTTTGCCGATTGACCCGGATTCCTTCTCTCCTCTGATGGCATCAGTAACTGGGCGTCAGAGCAAACAAAATCATCCTACTTTGGCCTCGTGTCGTCTTTGGAAATGCCTTTCTGACCCCCAACGCATTTTGTCATATTAAAGAGTTCTTCAGAAATGGATTATCCACAGTGGTGGGTACCGACGTTGACATTTGGGGTGCTTAGGCTTCATGTTGGAGGATGCTGATGATGCTTGATGACGACATTGTGTCCGTGACTGGAGGACGAGCGAGGTAAGACTGCTGGTGCAGGTTGCATTAACCACTGAAGAACAGTTGGCGACGCTGTGTCGTTTACTTAGATTCACAGCGGCCCTGGACCAGCGATGATAGGCCTGACGGTTCCTGCAACGACGATCCGCTGGCATGCGAGTTGTCGCCAGCACTGGAAGGAGCACCTTCTCTCGTACTCTACCTCAATGTCCTACCCAACTCTTTGATCGTTACCACCCGCATTTCGCTCTATGTTCAGAAAGATAAAAAATTAAGAAGGTATGGAAACGTTTTTGTAAAGTTTTTATTAAAGCACGGCAAAATCACAGCTATTAATAATCCCTCTAAATTGAATCAGCCAACTAGGATTAGAACTGAAAATGTTTTAGCGAATACCTGTGAAATTGCGTCTGTGTGGAAGAAACCGTTAAGACAAAATCAGGGATATACAACGCCCAGTAGGACTAGGAACTGTAGTTTCAACAAACCAATCATACTAAGTGCTCTATCTGCGCCAAACTGAGATTCACGGTAAGCGGCAATAAAACTTTCAGAGGTTAACACAGATGAGAAATTGCGCTTTTTGCAGGCAATGGGACAAACGAGAACAGTTGCATAGAAAATGTTTCTATCAGACTTGTCGTACAACGTGGCTATTTGAAAAAAAACTAGGCCGACCACATGCAATACAGCTATTTAAAATTTATACGGATAACAAAACGGTGGTTTTTGCACTATAAATACACCTGCGGTGACTGCAAAAATTTCTGTATTCTAATTTAAGTACAAGGTGGCTCTCATGAACACAAAATAGTGGGCTGCACCAATGTAAAAAAAACCACCTATTTGAAATAGTATACGGGATAATAATAGGTGGTTTTTGCTCCTATGAATACACTGCAATTAATAGCAAATTTCTGTTATGGTATTTTTCCCGTACATGTGGTCTGTTACATAAAAATGGCCTGCGCCAAAGTGAACAAAACACTAATTAAATTGTGTACGGATAATAAAAACGTGGTTTTTTGCACTTATAAATACACTGCGGTGACTAGGAAAGTTTATGGTATACTATTGTGAGTACAAAGTGGGTCTATGACAAAGCTGGGTGCACCAAAGTGAAAAACACGGCAATTAAAAGTGTGTTCCTGTTATATTGGTGGTTTTTGCTCCTATGAAATACACCTGCAATTACTTGAAATTTCTGTAACGTTTTTATTGGTAATATCCATACAAGATGGGTCTTGAAACAAAGCTGGTGCTGCGCCAAAGTGTACAAAATTTAATTAAATTTGTGCGTACGGATAATAAAACGTGGTTCTTTGCACCTATGATGTACACCTGCGGTGACTAGAAAAGTTCATGTAATCTATTGTAAGAAAACAAAGTGGGTCTTAGGAACAAAATGAGCATGCGCCATAAGTGAAAAAAACTAATTAAATTGTGTACAGATAATAAAAGGTGAGTTTTGCACTATCAAATACACCTGCCCGTTTACTAGAAAAAGATTGTATCCTAATATTAAGTACAGGCTGCACAAAATACAAAACTAATATTAGCAAAAAACTGGCCAAAAAATGTTAATTAAAACCATTTCAATGGCAGGGTCAAAGCAGAGTCTGGGCTTGCGACAATATCACTCTCCTTTCAAAAGCTGCCTGCCAGCCTGTCTGTCCGGGTTCGCCCGCATCCCCCCCCCCCCCCAGCCCCCTTCCCCTTCCACGGCTGTACAAAGCTAGATGCTCCTCTTTAAATTTATCAGCCTAAGTAACTAAAACTGGAAAAATTCTCTAATATACCTAAGTTCTAATGTTCCACAGCTAAACGCATAGTTGTCGTGGTGAACAAAGCGAACTCAGTTTCGCTGAGCTGTTTTGAGAGAAAGAACGAGCACACATCCTGCTCTTATGAGACACAGACACACACTGATGCTGAACACGGAAGGGACCTGTTCTATTGTAAAACGAGGTCATGTGATTTTTCCAGCCAATCTCAAACCTTAAACCATCCTGTCATGACGTGCCACACCAGTCATCTGCTCTATTCTC